>PNEQ01004427.1:7371-34257 GCA_003012365.1 Medauroidea extradentata | reverse complement strand
AATATAGAAAATAATTTGTTTTACTTGAACAACTTTTAACCCTTTTGCTGCGACATTTGACTTAAGTCGAATACACTAGACCCTCAATTTTACGAACACTGACGGTTCCATTTATGACATTCGTAAAATCGCTACCTTTGTAAAATCAATTGGAGGCTAATTTTACAGTTGCCCCCCCCCCGCCACTCTTTCAAAAAATTTAAAAATTGAATTTTTTCTAGTTATCATTAAAATGTACATTTATATCACAAGACGGACGTCTTCCGATTATGAGGATACCACTGAACTGTAAATATGACCAACCACTGTCATGAAAAAAAAAAAAAAAAAGATAGAGAGAACACTGAACACCGAGTGTCTTCTTGTGAATACATAGTCCGACATCCATATTGTTTCACAAAAATTGGTAAATAATAATTAAACTTTAAATTTATATCAATAGACAGAGATGACCAATCCATGTCACAAAAAAAATATAACACCAAGCACGGATGCCTTCTCGCAATCCTGTAGTCTTGATGTTCATAGCATTTTGTGGAAAAATAAACCTAAAAAGGTTTACATAACTCTTGAAAAAAAATTGTGATGCTTGTTATTTAGGTATTTATTTATTAAAAAAGGCTGCGAAGTTGGTGTACTTTCATGTTTCCAATGCTACTCTAACAAAATTAATCAAAATTTCATCTTTCATCGTACACTCAGGTTTCAAGGTCTCAAAAAAAATCAAGTGAAGTTTGTAGCCATCCTTTGTGTTGTACTGTCTCCGAGAGTAAAAACTCTACATTCGTAAAAATCAGGGTTTGTAAAATCGTGAACACAAAATATTGCTTAACTGTGGCATGCAGCGTTAGTTAAACAAAGAATTAAGTGACTGTAAACACTAGATACATGGTTTTCTCACTTAAAATTAAACAAAAATACAAATTATTTACAGAAAACAATTTTTTTAATTTTTTACACTACCTTGGGTACATTAAAAGTTTTTTTAACCTGCAGCAAACTAGTTCAACTCTGTAAACTTGATCAACATATTTTTAAAAGAACTGAAAATTGTGGTCTATTCAGGAACACAAGTACAAAATTACACATGTGTAAATAATAGACAGTTGAAACATTTCTGAGTTTGTTAAACAGAAAACCTTGCTAAGGTGGGGCATCAGTTGCCATAATTAACTTTTTTAATTTTTCATTTATTAATTTTTTTTAACCCTGAAAAGAAAAGCTTAAAATGTTATTACAGCGTGTAAATTCTGTTTACCCTGTGCTACACTACAAGCCTCGCAGTTGAACTTTTTTACGCATATTTAGACCACAATCAGTCCAACAAATTAAGTGTATAATGTATATACATAAATTGATGTGTGTACGTATGCTCTCTATGGACTCCAATACAACTGGAGTGATTTTGATGAAATTTTTAGGCAATCTTCAGATTATAGCCCAGCGAATGATCCAGTGAAGTATGATAGCAAACAGATCAAATTTTTTTTCCTTTTTGCCAATTTTGTGTCACATTTTCTCAAAACTTAATTAACTAATTAATTAATAAATTAAGTAGGTTCAATACTTGGAAGTGTCAGATATGCAAATTTACAGACTTCAATCTTGGCTATAGATAATTACTGCTACCCGCGTCGCTAGTACAAAAAAAATTATTTTACTGATTGCGGCCAAATATACATTAAAAGTTTGCATGCTATGCTTGTACAGTAGTATAAGTTAAATAGAATTCATGCTAGAATAAAAAAATTCACAGTTTTTCGTAAGTGTGTGCATGCGCAAGTGCATGTGAGTGTATGCGTGTTTGCGTTTGCAAGGAAAACAATATGGCGACTAATACCCCACCTTACATAGGAACTTAACAGGACATGACCAGTAAATAAACAAGGATTTGTTCACAAGCCTAAATTACTTGCCTGCAATAAGCAATTTATATCAAGTAAATAATTATAAAATCCCCCCCCCTCCCATATAATATTTACAACATAATGGAATAGTAAAATACTGATGCTGCCAAGACTTATTTTACCACTTGAGTTGAAATTGAAATTGCAATATGCAGTAAACCTGTTCATTTTCTACAGTATGCATACAAACTGTCATTCATAACCTTAAATCACTCCTACGAGAAATAAGACAGGTTTGTATTAATGAAGATTCACTGTAGTTGAACAATGAAACTAATAATAATAAAATAAATAATACTTGCTTTTAATTTGGCATTATGTGCTTACGTAACCCCGATTTGGTAGAGTAACGTTCCAACATTTTGTCGCTGTACAACAGTCGCTATACATATTTATATCACATAATACATATACAGTACTTAGTAATAACAACTAGAAAAATTACACATGTTCATGTACAAAGTAAGCAACAAGTGAAAGAAAAAAAACTTTTAGAGTCATCTCCAAACAGTGTTTTTTAAAGTTGAGCACATCCACTTTTACAGTATATTGACAACAGTTTATTCTTTAGACTTTACTACATCTTAAAGGTATTCAAAATAAATTACAGTATGACATAGTTTAAACATCAATAATAAAAACAATATGCTCCACCAGTTCAGAACTTTGTACACATACTTAACCCACTTTAATTACAAACTTATAAGTCTCCGATTATATAAAAAACCTGGTACTAAAATCACAACATAATATTATAACAAATTAATACTAAAATACATTGTATACATAACACATCGACTAAAATGGCAAATTTGCAATTAGTATTTACATTACATATAAATTCTGAAGCACAAAAAAATTATGTGCACAATTATTCTGGTATTTTTCTGCAGTAAATGAAATACTGATTTGGATAAGAGTTAATGGTCTTCTTGAAGCCTACATACAGCTAAGAATATATCTGTTCAGATGAGAGCATATATACTACTATAAGGGTTAGTTATGTTGGACCAAGTATATGTAAGCAAAGGAGTCCCTGGGTGAACCAACTAGTTGTTGTCGGTCTGTAACAACAGCATGTCGTGTTGTCTGCCCCTTCACCTAGTGTGCTCCCCTGCCTTGCCTCCCCCCTCCCAATGTCTTCGGACTGGGAGGCAGGACAGTTGGTTACAAGCCTTTTTCTTAAAAAGGGGGGGGGGGGCAGAGAGTATGCCTTAAGAATTATATATACCCGACCCATGAACCAAAAGTGGAAAAACAGAAATGTAAATAATTTACCTTTGTGGAAACAGCAGGTGCAAGTGTCTGGGGCCTTCTCGCCCACCCCCCCCCCCAAAACCCACACTCATGTAACCCCCCTAGCTGCTGGACGAGAGGGGAGGAAAGCTAGTCTATTGTGTATAAGATACAAATGTTTAACAGTTACAATAATTAGAATGTGCAGAATTTTAGGAATTAATTAAAATAAATGTAGGGTATTTGTCAAAGTGCGCAGCTGAGTTAAATTATGTAGTAAATGTGGCAGTGGCAGGATGTTAAAAGTGTTCTTGAGGGGCGGGGTCATCATTCGGAAGCTGTCTCCTAATTGGTCCAACTGAACCAACGCCTGCAGGGCAAGCAAAAGGGAGGTTGGCGCCAGACAAGATCATACAAGGTCGTTGGCAGATTTTGGGACAGATGTTTTCGAGCCACAGAAGACGGCATTGAGAAGCAGATAACGACGGACAGGGGTGCCCCAGGGAGTCTGTTCAGGCGCCGGACACGTTTACAGAGATGATGTTAAATCAAGAGATTGACGGACCAGGTGATACCGTTGGGCGTTTTCAATTTATGCATCGGACGCCTACGAGTTGTGGGATTCGGACAGGATATTTAGAAGTATTGTAAAGCGTCACAAGTTACGGCGGCAAACCGCTGACGATGCCACGGTAACCTTCAACGTATTTTAGCTACATATTGCTGAGACTAGCGGGCGTATAATCATCAAGTGCCAAACCGACAAACCTTCCACAGTAACGATAATGCCACAGGAGGACAGTGAGAGCTTGCTATCTGGTTTAAACTGAACTTGCCGACTTCTTGTTACTCCACATACTGTACACCACAGAACTTTAGGTCACCGAAAATTAAGTACAATTTTAAGATTCTGCATAGACGAATGTTTTTTGTTGTGTTAGCTCTTGAAAAATGTACTCTAATTTTAATGAATGACAACTAAGTTGCACAAAACATTTTGAATCTAGAAACTATACATGTTTATTACATACTACAGATACATTACATTCTGTGATGCAATTCTTAAAAACCACATTGGAAATCATAACCTACCAGACCTCAAAAAAAGATAGGCGTGACCTGGTAAACTTTGCAATAAACTTTGTTTTGCTGGTCCACGATTTTTTTTTTTTTTTCGGGGATCTTCCGGTTACCCTGCCCCATCATTCCGGTGTTGCAGCATACTGATATGATGTCACCCATCACAAGCACAAAAATACATAGTTGTTAAGGTTCTTATCTAGGGAGGCTGTGTTAGTGTGTGAGGCACAAAATCGATCACGTGCTAAGGGTGTCGTCAGCCAACGTATGTAACGCAGTATCGTCTCAACGCGTCTGCCACACAACTGGCGTGCGGACCTTTACTATTAATCATTTTCGTATGGGACTTTAAGCGGTGACCATGTCATTTTATTTGTGGAAACTATCATTTAAAGTCTAACGCATATTTCTATCATGGCGTTTTTCGAATCCGGCCGATATATTTCTAGATAAGGCAGTCTGAAAAGGCAGTTTTTACCCATTTTGAGGGACCTAAAAATCATATTTCTATTAACCTATACTAATTTTTAAATAGAAACATTTTTTGAAGTGTGCGTTCTTTTCGTAGACATACACGTGTAATGCGCGTTCAGAAGTTTCCTCAAAAATGATTAATCGCAACACGCTGCAAAGCGTTTTCAGCGCAGGTTGATATGAACCTTAAGTAGTGGTCAAAATCTCTTCACTCATTCAAAAGCCTCTCGGCACAAGAACATACACCCAAGAAAACCAACAGACTTGTCGAAACTAAATCGTTCATATTGAATTTAGATATCACGAGCCAATGGCTATTCACTCAAATTTATCGACACAAGAATAAAAATAATGTATTTTGAAGACATTTCTGAAAGTCTAGTAAAAATCCTTTACTTCAGATTTTTTAAATACAAAATTTTGTTGTTTTGCATTTTTATAGCTGTAAGTATACAACCAGCGATATTAATTAAAGTTCAGTGTTTTATTTAGCTACTGTCATTCATGAAGATTTCCCTGGGATATGTTCCCATAATGTCGAAATTTAGATTTTTACATGTAGTTATGGGAAAACTATGCACGCTAAAATATTGTTCTTGAGTGGATAACATAGTCACTATTAACATAATACTATAGTACTAACTAATAAATTAACACTATCTCGCACAAATTAAATTTGAGAATTTTTGACACTAGAACGACCTTTAAACTACTTTCACGGTATAATGAACCTAATAAAATTGAACCTGTGTCATTGTATCAGCATCGCCATATCCTGTTGCTACACGTTTCTGCAGTTTACTAAAAATCTGCCAAAAGGTTACTTCCTCTATCTTACTAGTTAGTATTCAACATTTAAATATAATGTAAATCACTTCACAACAAATCTTTCACACCATCACTAATTCACTGCACACTAGTGACTGACAGTGTGTAAAGAGCCAGGGTGTCCACTGATATTCAGTTTTGGAATTCCCTGACTTTTCCCTGTTTTCCAGGTAATATCTGTTAATTTTCCCTGACCTATTATCGGCAAAACTGGAACATTTTAAGGCCTGCACCAGCCAAATGGCTAGTGTGATCGCTTCACAGTAACCGGTCACTCCTGTATTTTGCTTGTGAAAATAGTGCTGGGACTTTGGGGAGATTTCTCAAAGGATTTTTCTTATCTTAATCCTGGTTAATCCTAATCTTAGTCCTGGTTATTCCCAACTGCCTTCACCCTCATCGGTGCTCAAGACCCAAAATGTTATAAGCTGCCCTAACTTCTTGGCTGAATTGGTATCTTTGATTCCATAATTTTATATCAACAGAGCACATTTGAAATAAATAACTTTAATGGAACAACATTAAAAGAATTAGATACATGCATTTGAAACACAGACTACATACTAAGTGACTGAATATGTTGAATAAAATAAGAAAAATTTTTTTATATAAAAAAAATTAAACCAGGTTTCCCAGCAGTGAATGTAATCAGAAGAGCTTACAAATTGATTTACTGCAATAACTAAATTATAATAATTCAGTACTACAAAAATGTTTATTCTGGGCTGTTTTGTATTATTTTTCCCTGACCCAAATGAAAATTCCCTGATATTTCACTGACTTTTCCCTGTAAGATGAAATTCCCTGACTCTTCCGTTTTCCAGGTTTTACCTGTCAGTGGACACCGTAAAAGACAACCCCCCCCCCCCATTTCTGCTCACGTCTATGGGCTGTTATTTATGACAAGGCCGTGCTCTGACCAGTCTCTCTTCAACCTGACCACTCCCCTTCTACTGAGAACGTGTCGAAAGGAACGTTAGACAAAATAAAAGAACAGGAAATATATCCTCACAGCACAGAGCGCTTTTTGAGCAAGAACGAGCCTCGCTTACGTAAAACTGAGCTTAAGAGAGGGGAAAATGTTGTTTAACAATATTGAATTTTGCAGTTATTGATCATGTAAAATGTACATATTATATGGGTGCTTATATTAAGTAATTTGTGAGTACTTCTGCACGGTTGAATATTATTTTCAAATATTTATTTGTACAATTTACTTCACTATAAAAACACACAACAGGTTCTTAGGGGGGTCGCCCCCTCCGCCGTCCCTTAAATCCGCCACTGGAGTTATCTCGGTAAACAACAGAGCTAAATTATATCAGAATAGCCTCACCTGAATTCAAACCTGGGCCACTTGTGCTAAATCTTGGACTTTATTCTTCAGTATGCTATGAAGGCTAATTGCGTAAGGACGGATCAAACTGATTTCTTAGGAATCTTTATTGTTTAGTACTAAAATTTTAAGATGATAATGAAATTACTGCTGCATCATACACCAATAGACAATTAGAAAAAAAAGTATTTGCATAGCACATTTCAAAATTATTTCTTCATAGTTTTTTATTAAAGGGCTAACTGGACAGGGTTGACGTTGGCACGTCTATGAGGATCCCTACAAATGGAGGCTGCTTGTGCAGTGCATAAATGTTTGTAAGTGTGTAAAAGTATATCGAGATAGTGCTTTTAATGTAAGCTAGTGGAACAATGCAAGAGAGGTTAGGTAAAGTTTAGAGTAACTAAGTTTGGTTAGGTTAGGTTGAGTTAGGTGGTGTTAAGTTAGGTTGCGTAAGGTAATGTTGGGTTAGAGAGATGAAACCTACTGATGCTTACTGCAAGCTAGTGTAACACAATGTGATTTAGTGATACTTAGAGCAAGATAGTGAAATTAAGTGCAACTCAGTGCAAGAATGTGCAACTTAGTGCAGTTGGTTTACTAGGTGGAAGCTGATTCAGGATAAATAGGTTGGGTTAGGATATGTTAGATTGGGTTGGGTTAGGTAAGGCTGGTTTAAGTAGTGTTAGGAGAGGTTAGGTTGTGTTAATTTAGACTGGGATGGATTAGGTTACATGGGTTAGAAACGACGCAAGCTATAAATAGTGGCAAGCTTATGCGACTTACTACTAGTTAGTACATTTTGGTACAAGATAGTGCATCTTGGTGTTAGATAGTGCCATTTGGTGCAAGATAATGCGACTACGATGTAGTTGTTGATTCAGGGACGTAACTCTCCTCCGTTGCTATTGCAAGTAGTTAGCAGGCAGAAAAATGGCAAAACACAGCAAGCTGATGCAGAGGCGGTGTCTATTATGTTGATGCCCGGATAGCAGTGAGGTTAGTCCGAAACGGATAAAAAAATAAGAAGAAAATTTATATCGGCATTTTTTTTATTTAACCTTTCTTTTGATGCACTTTAACGGACAAAGGCAATTCATAAAGCAAGTGCTCGCCCAGAGTTAGTTGAGGTGACTTTTCTATCTAAGTATTACGACTTGCCGCTTCCCTCCGTAATAGTACTTGGTCCGGCACTTTATCTACCTTAGTTCTGACTACGCGGTTACCAATACCTACTTCTGGTTACATTACTACAAAATGAAAAGGCAGTATGCCAAAAAAAGGAGAGACAAACCAAAATACTGATCTCTTCTAACAAATCCGTCCTCTAGGCTTCACAGCCCCTCTACTACGTCTAACACGTCTTCTTCCTGCCGCCATCACGCCCAAACTAATAAAAACACTCAGCCGGCCATCTCCCGGTGACCGTTCACGAGCTCCGATGAATCACAACTAACTTTCCTGGGCGGACACTCGGACTTACTCGGCCGAGCGGCGGAGGGATACATCAGATACATCAGGATCCAACTTGCCTAAAAAGCTGGTTAATTGACGTTTATAACCTAAAAATTGTATGCAACATAGATACGAATAAATTTACAAAGCATTTTATTTCATAATACCAGCTAAATATTCATTAGGTTATTAAATGGGGATGTGCAGCGTCATCAATCTGTCACGTATCACCACCTTCACGGAGTTTTGCGCCCGACACTACCACCCACGTCGATCGAGAAACGCCCGGCAGAGCTCATCGCATTCCAGCACGTCCCTGTACGTGCCTCCAAGCGAGTGAACTCTGACCTGCCTGCCAGATAAATCCATCCAAGCATAGGCTAGCTCAGAGCTTATTTGAAATTTTAAAAGCCAGCACTTCTCTGTACGTGCTTCCAAGCAAGAGAACTACGACTAGCCTGCTACATAAATCCCATTCCAGGAGAAGCAAGCTAAGAGGCTACTTGAAATTTAAAAAATCCAAACAAGGCAAAATATAAGAAAAGATTACTTAGAAAAGTTGCTTGAAATTAAATTAGCTTTAAAATGAGTCCAAACACGATATGAATCTGATAAAATTGACACGTAAAATTTAATACTTTTCTCTTTCTTTAAAAGTTAAATTTTAAATTTTGAATAGACATTTACTGTTAATTTCTCTATTAGCATCCCCAATTAATATGTTGGATCCCGCCGTATACATCCTTATACCTGGTTAAGTTGGACTACTTAATTTGTTATAAACAACAAAGAAAAAAAAATATTAATTAAGACGAAAAAATTGAAATTACTGTATGATAAGAGGCCAAGTAAGAGCTCCGTGCAAGTGCACGTCACAACATGTAGCACGTGAAATCTCCCACGACTTGTTTCCTGATTTACATCTGGCTTGCAGTCGTCAAATGTGTGTTAAAATAGTTCTCGTATAATCACAGGAGGAGGAGTGAAGTATACGTTATTGAAGTTTAACCTGACGTAGAATCAATACCCAAAATAATCGTACCTCTAACTACGAGGGTTATTATTTTTTCAACCTCCGATCGGCTGCGATAAACAAAACCGGAATGAATCAGGAAATTATTTTAATGTCAAAAGAAACGTACATCTTCACACTATTTTTCTACATAATCACCGTGCAGATTGAGGCATTTGTTGTACCGATGCACCAGCTTGCAAGAAGAGGTTTCAGGGGACAAGGCTGAATAGGTAGGAGGCATTATTCTTTACAGAGGATATCCCAAACTATTTCCGCAATATGGCAGCAAATCCCATAAACATATTTACCACATTTGTTTGCAGATAAACACTGATAATGACTAGGTCTAAGCGTGATTGTAGTTTCCCCTCAGTTAGATTTATTTATGTACGATTCATTTTGAATATATCTTCAGTGTCGCTAGTTACTCCAGAACTAAAAAATTTATATAAATACATTTGTAAATAAAAGCTATTTACAATACAGAGAAAACAATTTTTTAAAAAAATCTAATATTTAGGTTCAGGGAACATCATGATGTTGGCATTATTCTGAGCAAAAAAAAAAAGTTTGGTTGACAGAAAACTAAGCAGATAACGAAATGCTGAATTTAGTTAAGAAGTTATGTACTCATTTTAGAGTAAAAGCAAATATTATATTGTAATGTGTAATTGAACCAACATGAATTCGGTTTAATGTATGCGAACACTAAGGTTTGGTCTGACATGGGGAAACATTCATTGTGGCTCAAACAGTGCATTGGTTTTGAAAATTTCAGACGTTCAACATTGTTAGTAAGGCTAGACCATGGCCGTAGAATAACAGGTCTGGACACTCACCTGGAAACTTGACACCCTTGTTTGGCTGCAGTTCACCAAGTTACCGAGAGTGTTGTGCATCTTTGGCGCTGCAATCAGGGCGGTCAGGCTAAAATTCCACCCTCTTCCCTCCCACCAAGATTAACAATTTATTAAAATGGAATTTTTTAATCAATTTATGAAATACGTCCTTTGCTAACGGTCTTAAATCATGGCTCCAGCAATCCTTATTTACTTTATAATGTAAATGCCAGAAAAAAGTGGGTGGAGTTTGAGCCCGACCGCCCTAACTGCAGTGCCCAAAGATGCAGAACATTCTCGGTAACTTGGTGAACTGCAGCCCAACAACAAGGGGGTCAAGCTTCTTCTATGACCGTGGACTACAGAAACCTGCATGTCCTTAAAAGGTGCTTATTAGAAGCATGCACAATTCGTGTTATTATTTTGTGGTAAGATAGACTTTAAAGCACTGTATACAGCTGAGTACGGTCTGTGAGTTCATTGGCCTCAAGAATTTATGTGTTGACAATTACACGTGTAAACAGTTTACAGGATATTGGTTACTCTGCATTTGGTCTAACAACTGGCTAGAAGTGACCTCTGAGGCAGGCCACGATATTGCCGACCAATGAGACATTGGACAAACTTGTAACAGCTTGCAATCTAGTTTGTTGTTAGAAAGAAACGCGAATTTTGTACGTTCCTAGTGATTTTTTTACCGTGAGCTACCAATAAAATTCACCAATTTTTTTTAGTGCAAGAAAAAATTTGAAATGGCCACAGGTTTCACAGAAGTTGACGAACTAAGATTTCTAGACATACTAAAAAGGCAGTAGTTGAGGTGTTTGTAGTCTTACTAATAGTGTTGAACAAGAAAAATTTATTAGGTTACAAACAGATTTATTGAATGAACAGGAAGTATATCCTTACAGCACAGAGCGCTTTTCGAGCAACAACGAGCCTCGCTTACGTAAAACGGAGCTTGAAAGAGGGGAAAATGTTGTATAACAATATTGAATTTTGCAGTTATGATCATGTAAAATGTACATATTATATAGGTGCTTATATTAAGTCATTTGTGAGTACTTGTGCATGGTTGAATATTATTTGCAAATATTTATTTGTACAATTTACTTCACTATAAAACACACACAACAGGTTCTTACGGAGGGGGGGGGGGCGATCGCCTCCTCCCCCCTTAAATCCACCACTGCTTTGTTTACTTTCCTGTAACGCCTCGAGCGCTTGTACAATAACAATGGTTATGTCGCTTATAACAAAGTTAGTTATTATCTCATGATGAGCCTCGAATCGTTATGTTTACTACAGTAGAGCCCCGATTTAACAAACTCGGGAATAAAGAAAACAGCGATTTAACGAAAAAAAAATAACAAAAAAAATTATTTAAATAGTTAAGTTACTTTGATAAAACGGAATATTAATTGTAATGTAAGTCTATTAAAAATACTAGCACTACCAGCAGCATATACTTATTTCTCCGTAGATAAGCTTAGACCATCCATCAAGAAAAAAAAAATTAAAATTCATTGAAAACTTTGACTGCGGGAATGATTTTGAGATAAGCATGCACAACCGAGCGAACCTACGCTGTGTTGCGTAACAAGTACGTGCCTACATCCTCATCCTAGCGGCTGGCGAGTGAACGAACGTCTAGGCACCCAGTCTCCACAGCGCGGCAGTGGACAGCGCAGGAACTAATTCACAGATAGTACTTCGCGTCTCTGTTAGAATGTGCTGCAGTGCAGCGTGCTCTATTAATTCTATTACTGATAAAATGCAGTGGTGCCTAGCGTGAATATTTACTCTCGCATCCCGTGATAAAACCAGCAAATTTATTTTAATAATTACGTAATATTATTTATGCAGACTTTTTACAACAAATTTATTACCATAAACATAAGTAATTTGTTTCTCTGGTGCTAAAAAAACACTTCAGTGCAAAGAATTTTTAACGAGCAGACCAATGAGTTTGTTTTAAGAGTGCGGCTGCCTACAAGCTACAATGGCAGCCGCTGCGTGTATTTATTATTATTTTACCATTGTCTCGCAAACTTTTCATTCAGTTTTCATTGCAATTTTTTTAATAAAATTTTTTATTGGAATTTCTTGCATTTTTTTGGTGAAACAGGCAGAAGAGAGATGGAAAAATTGATGGCTCGGCGGTGTTAGTCATCACTTCTCATGTGTTGGTGTGCAAGAGTTGCTTAACTTACCAAAGACTTTTTTAAAATTACCTTAATATCCAACTAAACATGCCCGACAATTTAACTTTTTTTTTGGGGAGGGGGGTTGGGGGTTAAAAAAAAAACGTGAAGTCTGATTTAACAATACAACAATTTAGAGTAAACATTTTCAGGTTCCGTGTCATTTTGTTAAATCCGGATTCTACTGTATTTCTATACACAGTATTTAGTTAATACACTAACTAAATACGGTTTCTCAAGCAATAGAAATGGTAATATAAACGGTTATATAAACCAAGGTGCTATTGTTTATATTCACGTATGCCCCGAGTGCTGGTAAGATAACAACAATGAAAAAGCGTTTCTTGTCGTTTCTGTTACTATTCATTTACCCTGTGGTGTGATAATTACTCTTTTAAACTTGAAGTAACGGTCACACTTGTCTATTGATTGTTGATGCATACCACTGCTGTAAACAAGTTCTGAAGAAAAATTAATTGATGTAGTACTGTACAAATGTGAATTCTTATTTGAACTAAATTTGTGAAGTATTATTGCATACCATTTTAAATACAATTTTTCATGAAACCCGTTTTGCATCATGTAAAACTCAATTTACCAGATAAAAGTATTTCTAGGGAAATGTCTGAATCTCAAAGGAAAAATTCGATACACACAATTATCCAAACCAATCTTTCAAATGATAACAGACTGGCAAAGAACTACAAAAACAATACAACTTTTACATACAGTCAATTGATAAAAACAAAACTGTCATATTCACAGCATATTCACAGAGGTTGCAAAAAATTCAGAACTACGTAAAATGACACCATACAATGTAGTAACAACAGACATGATTTATACATAATACTTCTGATCATCTCCGCTAAAGCAATTTCTATGGTGGTGCGAATATTCAGTACCCCAAGACAGTAATTAAAATTATTTTTAATGTAAGACCTTCTCATACTTGCTAAAAATTTATGTTTAAATGACTAAGGTAATGCAAAGTTAAGTGTGTCGAAAATAAAAAAAATTAAACGACCATAACAGTGAATATGTCCTATACACTGCCCAACATATAAACATAAAAAATAAATCCAATTTCCCCCTAAATCAGAAGTTCTTAGATATCACAGTAAGTTAATATCGAAGTTGCATTCCTACCATTCTCTGCTTGTACAAATAATAAACAACTATTACTAGAGCCAAATTAAAAAATTTATATTTGAGAGTAAAATTACTAAGCTACTTCACGATACCTCCGTGATTACACAGTGAAAATTCTACTTTTTTATCTAATTTTTTTAACTTTGGCTGATTTTGACGATACGAAAATATTTCCTTGTAAAACCAATAAGATATCTTTAAGTAGCTCAGTGTCTTTCCTTTGACTGTAAGATATTCAGTGATTATTATAATGTTTATTCGTATAAGACTATCTGTACGAGCAGAGAAAAATTAGAATTCTGAATCTGAAATGCTCTTAACTTAAAAGTTTTTAATCCTAACATTTTATTTCTGAAAAATTGCATTTAAAAAGTTGAACAGTGCTTGGTACAAAATTCACATGGAGAATACTATTATGTAGGTGTGTGTACATACGTATTTGTACTTCAAAGAGAAGTAATGTTTGTTTTTGTTACTGCTTGTAAATTTAAAAATTTTTAATTTTACATTAACACTACCATATTTTGACATGTACAGGCAGTATGCTGGTATACACAGCACCGAAAGTTTAGATAAATATTACTGTAAATTAACTGCACCAATTTTGTGAAGTTCCATAAATATTTCCAGATCTCACTGTGATAGTGCAAAAGCTGCCTAAGTGAGAAAAGCAAAATACAATAACATAAAACTCAAGTTCGCCATTTAGTCTAACATACCAAGCCTGGAAAAGTAAGGGGCGTTCACGGTATGAGACGAAGTATTTAGCTTATTTTAACAGAACATACTCCTGCCACGAAATGTAGCAGACTGTATAGATTTAATTGTGTTTGAAAAGTACTGCTTTCAATCTTAATTTAAATTATGTACAATGATATGAAAAATATGTACTGTATTACATAAAATACACGCTGATTCAGGACAGAACATGCTAATTTTGTGTGGTGATAACTTATGAAGAAGTTGAAAATATTACTTCAATTTTTCCATAAAGTAAATTATAGTGGGTGTAATGCTACTCAAAATAGACTATCAAAAGTGATATGAAGCAACAACACACTGAATACTGTGAAAAGAATGAACGACAAAGTAGTTTCTAATCATCTTGAAATAAACTAAATTTAGTAGTCAATTTTGGTCTCTATAACTCACTTTACACAACAAACTGAAAACACATTTTCCACATACTTTTCCAAAAGCTTAGGATATGTATTGTTATATCTTACTCACCCAAGCTCTCATTCAATGAAATCTGTGAATATGTCATAGGATTTACTGCTCTAATCAGTGACACGTTCACAGAGATTCAGTGGTCAAGTGGTTTTACTAGTGAGGCATAACAGTTATAATACTGAATTAATACAGTCTCGAGAATCGCTGTCACTAGGTACCATCTGTTTTATACTCAATTTCATATAAGTTTGGATAAATTTGACAGGAACTCAATTTTCAGTATTTTGTGATTTGTTGCACATTGCAAGACATTTTTAGCTCTAAAATGAAACTGAGATATCCGTTTCAGCACTTGTACTGCAAAGTTTGTCTTGTGTAGTGACACAAACAACAAAATATTACAAATTATTGCCCATAAGTTGCAGTCAGATTGATGCATCACCATAGCGTCACAAAGAAGAAACCATGTTAACACCTATCTATTATAACCTAAAATGTAGTTGTAAAAGTGTGTGACCTATTGCTACATAATGTCAAAACATGGTAAATAATTTTTCTACATAAAATAAATTCTTTGTAATAATCTCAAGTTTCTTTAAAGTAATAAAAATGTATTAAATAAATTTTTCTCAATTTAACGAATATTGGGAACAATTTTCAATAATCAGTTCCTAACATAAAATTTACCTACATACTTTTACACAAACCTAATAATTTGTTCCATACATAAGGTACACTTTCATACAAACTTTTATCTTTGATTTAAGTGAACAGATGTGTTTGCAATAACATTGAGTAAAATTCCTAAAAATTACCCAACTAGCCTCCAAAAATTAAGAACGAAATTTATATTCACAGTGAAGAGTCAGCTGTCGAGTAGGCAACTGGAACCATTTTAAACAAAATAAATGCATCAATTGTAAATAATTACAATAAGGTACAGAATAATTCACACCAAATACAGTCTCAGTAAAATATTAGTAAAAAAAAATATCAAATTTAAAGATTATTTAAAAGTATATGGTAAGAGAAATTAAACAAATGACTTTCCTAAACACTCAATATATTTTTTTTTTTCCTTTTTTGAAATTTCCTCACATTTACATGCCTGCAGCTACTAACATTTTTTACACAAAACGTGGCCAGTTAAAACTTTTGAAATTGCACACATTTATACTTCAAATGAGAACTTTTAGTGAAAGTTTGAATCACTTCCTCATTAATATTATAATTTGCAATAATATAATACTTCAAAATTTTCACATGTAGGTCAGAGTTGATGAACTATGACAATATGTATTTTGTAACGCCTGGCAACATAACACTGAATACGAAACTTCTTTACTGGCAAAAAGTAATGTCTATAGATACGCACTATCCAGGAACATGACAAAACTAAATAGCAAAACTTACTGGAAGTCCGAGGTAAACGTTTACCTATTTTACTATCTTCACAGTCAAATGTTTCAGTAAGGTCAAAAAACATTAAAGATTCAATGATAGTTCGTTCTTGAACACACATGTTGTGCTCCTAATCTATTAAAGCTATCATAATGACCATGGCACTGTAAGTTATTTCACCTCTTTCAGCATGCTGTTGGTGGCTCATGCAAAGTTGACACAACTAGCTCAACGTAGCAGATACTCTCCGTCTACTTGCCTGCACCACAACTGCACACGTAGATCAAGGAGTCTCTCGCTTTAAACCCTTCGCCAACTGTCCACATCATCCGGAATGCCCTACCAAATAAGAACAATACGTTAACTTAAGCAGAATTTACAATAATGCAAACATAGTAAAGTTACGGCATATAGTTAACACACAACAAACGCGAACATTCACCAGAACTGCACATTTTAGCCATGACTATGATAACTTAAATAATTTCAGACAACTGAAGTCAAGTAGCCTACCTTACTTTTTTTTACATTGCAAAACCTCATTTCAAGCATATTCAAAAAATTTTGTTACACTGAATTGTAGGACAAATCTTTCCATTTAAAGTTCATGTTGCTACAAAAGCATGTTTTTTTAGGTTTTAAACTATAATATTATTTTATTAAGTTAGCATTTTCTATTTTCTGAAGACATGAGCCATGTAACCAGCGTTGTTGCCAAAGTTCTTGCAGTGCAGCCAGTTTCCGTTAACTGCAAGCCGCCATTGTCTGAGAACACACGGTTTGTGAGTGGGACGGACTCATGGAAATTAACCCTGCAACGAACAGGTAGCAGCTGCAAGATGTAATCCGCATGTCGAATTTTATTGTGACAAATTGTTGGGGGGCGGAACAGAAACATGCTCAGTAGTCTAAAAGACTGCAGAGATTTTGGGAATACTGCGGAATAAGGTAAGTATGTGAGATTTTTAAATGTTTGTTGCAATGGGATGTTTACAATTATACTTTATTGGATTGTGGACATACGCCATTGCTAAAAAGCAATCCCAGAGGAATTCTGTCAATTTTTTGTTATAAAAAAATTACAGAATTCCTCTGGGATTGCTTTTTTTATTTTTTATTTTGTGCATTTTATATTTGTTTTTTCTTGATCATTTTCGTACTTTGTCATTCAACACAGGTTTGATCGGCTAAACATGAGTAATGGCGTATGTCAACAACCCAATTAAATTTAAAGTAAGTATAGTTTACAGTGATTAATTTATGCTATTAATGTATTTAAAAAATAAAACAAAAAAGACTTTATGATTTCTGTAATAATTAAAAACAGACAGGTTTAGGCATGTTAGTGAGAAAACAACTTTTTAATTTTGTTACTAAACCCCCCTTTTTTTTCCAACAAGTTTGGTTTTAGTAGAATTTAGGACGTCAATATAAAGGTTTCTGGTTTAGCTCTTAAACAAGTAAAATACAGTAAATTCCTTCATTAAATATGACAACAAATGCGAGCTTAACTTAAAAATTATGCAACTTATGATGCACTAACTTATATTATTTCGCTGACCAAGTTAATGATGAATGTATACTGCAGTGGTTAAGCATATTATGTTATGTAAATTTGTCATGTGTTTTTATGTTTGGTTATGTAGACCCAGCATTTATGCAAAGGAATGTTATCTGGGCAAATGCTAAGTGGTTATACATATTTATATATGCCTTGATACAGTAGCTGTTATTGTGCCACAATTACTGTAGCTTAAAAGAGAGTTGAAATGTTTAATCACTCCTTGACAATTTAAAGGACCAGTAGTATATTTTTAACCTCTATTAGTTTAAGAAGAGTACTTAGGGCTTTTTTGTAATGGGGTAAGTCACCAAAGTGTTACTTTGAAGCACTGTACAGTAGTCAATAAAAGCTTTATACTAATAAAATGTAATGATATTCTACACTCTTTAAATCCAACAATATAGGTAATGGCATAGTAAACAGTAGGCTACCCAACAATTCCTTACAGACTAAATATACTGTATTAATTAATGTGATGGTTAAATGTAAAAGTGACACGTATTCAGCACACATATTCATCGTGTTTCGTCGTGAAACGGCACTTTTGATATTTTATCTCCAAATCATTTTTTTTTTTCGACAGTGTTCCCATAAATGTAAAATTGTGGCACCTTCCACAGACTAGATTTTTCATTTTGCATCATATTTCATAACTACCACAGGAGATGAAAATGCTTCGCAACCTTGTCGTGAAATTATCTCTACTAAATTTATTACTACCCATTCTTTTCAACTTGCATACTCAAAGATTACGGTAACTTGCAAGCAAGTAGGCTGAAAGCTTAAATGATGTTTGCAATTATACAGGTACAGTACTGGAAAAAACCACAACCAACAAGAAGCGCTGTAGTAAGACCGCACCTGGACGACTTTGGAACGGACATGGTGAAAATTGCACACGCAACGTGAGGCAGAGGTAAGATATTATAACTGTAATTTTAAATGACTTTACTGGTGGTTGGGAAGGTAGTAAATACCAGGGGAATTTTAAGCGGAAATTCCTAAAAATCTGGTACAGTATAATGTACGTTATAAACTTTTAACACTACATATGCTATATTTTGCAAATTTAACCTAACATTAACTCAATCCTACTGCAAGTACATCACAATTTTCCAACTGTAAAATAACTTTAGATAGATGTGTATTCAACTAACCTAGAAGTATTCCTAGCATGGTAAAGAGTGCAGAAGAACTCTTTATCATTACTGTATAAGGGAATATATTCATTACAATTCTTAATAGTAGAACACATCATCATATTTTACACCCTTACATACAAAAATTTAGTAGTAGTGGTGGTGGTAATGATTTTTTTAAATTACAGATTCCTGACAACAGATGCCCAGCTTCTAGTAGATAGCCCAAAAAGAAATATATTTAGTGTTAAAACATGAAACTTAGCACTGTGAAAGGGAACAATAACTTTAAAACATTCTTAGTTATGGCAGCATAGTAAATTTATATTAAGGTTAAAGATGGCGGCACTTTTTCATAACTGTTACAATAAACTTTCTATATATAAAATATTGTTTTCTTCACAATTTCTAAAGAAATTTATCACAATATATGTGCTAATACCAATAAGCGCATTAAATTTATAAACAGATATCTGTTATTAACAAACTTAATGTGATAAAACTCTTTGCACAGCTTTGGATTTCAGCAGCTTTATTATTTTTAATACGCACATGACATTTTCCAAAAGAAAAATAGTATTACCAGCTATCAAACATGAACCCTAAATATTACATAATGACATTTAGAAACAAATTTGTGCAAGGACGATGAAGTTTTGATCACTGTTCGATGCCAAGTTTACAGTTTCATTTGGGAATGTAGTGTACACAAAATCACATTTACAGTTCAATTGTAGATTATGCTTGAAACCACGTAATACCTTTTTCATGTACACAATTTTATACAGCGTGGTGCTGCACTCTATAGACAAACTTCAGCAGATTATTTGTAGCAAAAAAAAGATACACATAACATATAGGATAATACTATTCCTAAAATATGTAACCACCCTTGAAAGCGTAGATGAACCAGATGTTCTTTTTTTTTTTCTTCAAGGAAATGTGCCAAAGAGTTTTTGGACACTTCATTATTACAGTATGAAGGACAAAGCAAGAAAAAATTTACTCCAATGCCAACCCCCATCCATAAAAACTTAAAGGGTGTTGGGATTTTAGACATGTTATGCAAAAAAAGGTACTGTAAATACTATTTGTTGTTTCATGTGGGTGTGTTATCTATGAATAATTTACAACAAAATGGAGTCTATGTTTTTACACTGAATCACGGCCGTAGAACAGGTATGGACACTCGCCTGGAAACTTGACCCCCTTGTTGTTTGGCTGTGGTTCACCAAGTTACTGAAAATATTGTGTTTTATTGGCGCTTCAGTTAGGGCGGTCGGACTCAAACTCTGCCCACTTCCTTTCCACTAAGATAACCAATTTATCAAAACGTATGTTTTATCAATTTATTAAATACTTCCTTCAATCACAAATTTAAGAGAAGGCTCCAGCAATCTTTATTTACTTTATAAATTTAACAATGGAAAAAGTGGGCGGAGTTTGAGTCCAACCGCCCGGTTTATAGCGCCAAAAATTATAACATTCTCTGTAACTTGACGAACTACAGCCAAACAACACGGCGGTCAAGCAAAATACATTGGTAGATAGGTGAGTGTCCAGACCTGTTCTTCTACGACCGTGCACTGCAGCCGTTTGAGATATTAAATTCATATTCCAATACCGAAATTTAATGTTAGGTGCACAGCAAGATTAGGTATGTCTTTCAATTATAGTTACGTAACGTTGGAACAAGCTGACGTGTGCCAATGATGTCAATTGTTGTTCTAGTGTAACAGTCACGGCCACTCTGTACAAGGCATATGTCACTGGCTTCACCCTGGTTTCATACAGACTTGGTGCTGACAGTGCCCAATTTCGATGTCGTGCTCGTAGGATCTATGGCCAAGCTATGTTACAAAGTGCACCAAAATAGTGACATGAGAAAGTAAAGTTTTTACTGAAATATTTCCTTTCAAAATCACAAAATGCTCAAAGTGTTGTGTCTAGCAAGTGCTTCTAGAGCACATGAATGTAGTGCCATGATATAAGCTTCTAAAAGCAAGTCTGACATGTGCAAATAAATGCAAAGTGGCATTCTACCCCAGATACACAAACTGTTAAGTGTTTATAATGTGATTAGTAAACTTGTAATTTAATAATTTACATTTTGGCGTGATTACCAAACTAACTCGACAACACAACATGTTGGTGCTGCAATATTTAAGTTTTTATTAATTGTTTCTAACTCTGCAATTCAGAACACACACTTTTTTAACGTAATTATTTAGAACCTTTTTGCATTTGCTGGCCCACGGAGACAAACGCATACATCAGATTATTAAATTATTTTCAGTTTCATGTTGACAAAGTGTCATGTTTTTCATTTACAGCGTGGTCCCGGCCAAGTACGGGCGATTTAATATTAGTGCCCCCTACTCTGCAGAAAGGTACGGAAACTTGAATTACATGTGTGTGCAAAAATACCATTTTTCATTTCACTTGTAAGCCGCATAAGCGCAACTGACTTTACCAGCATTGTTTGGGATCCATTTCAAAACTAATTTATCGAGGCATCTAGAAGGTCAACCCGAATGTTTGCAATAAAGTGTTGCATTTCGACCAGAACTTCACCCACAGATGCCACTGAATTAGCTTAGGCCGTTGGCGAATGGCTCAAGACCCAAAAATTTCGAAAACAGGGCAGCTTCAGGTAACAATTACCCTTTCCTAACCATCCTGATCCAGCCGAAGGCAAAGTATTACATCTTGCGTTATCCACATTGATGCCAACACACTGTTTCTGAAATGCTTGTAGGGTCTGTGGTGGTGCTTGTCTTAAGGCATTAAGATTCGATTGCAGGTGTGGCCAGCCCTCAGATATTTGCACATGGCGATTGTGTCTGACAAATAAGTTTACCAATCCACAAATTACCAGGCCTGCAGAAAAAACAATCCTGTTCACCAACAAATCACAGCCCGCTGAGCATTCACCTATTTGTCAAACAAGAATTTTTAAGTACAGTACTATGCTATCTTTTTATTCGTAAGATGTCTACCATTAATTTAGATTTATACTTTCATGATAAATTATTTTCCCAGTAAATTACCATGCCAGTAATAATGTGCAATGAGTACCTCAAACCTCATTCTAAATTATTAGTTTACCTAGTTGTCCTAACCTTCTTCATATACATTGTGAAAACATATATTTACTAGTAAAGCATCAATATCATTTTTATTGGTAAAAAATTTCATCTTGTAACTAAACCTTCATGGAATATTAGCACACATACACTTTAAACGAACAAAGTATATTTCGGAAACCAAACAGTAGCTTTAAATTCTTCAGCAAATTCAAAAACTACATTAATGTCACCTTATCACACTCCAACAATAAAATATTCAAAAATGTACTGTAATTATTGTATGACAGTTTATTCTAGAGAAACTTCATATCTGCAGCTATTGTCAACAAAACATAGCTAACAAAAAAAAAAAAAGGGAAAGAGCTTGTGGTCACTTCTGCTACACAGTGTACAGATGGAGCAGAGCAGTTACCAATAAAAAAAAAAGTTCTATAGTAAGCTTTTGCATTGAAGTAACGACTGGCTTACACTTCGCAATAGAGTACAGAATTGGCACTAAGCATTCCACATCTCACACTGAATTAGTTTTTTTTTATTTTCTACAAAAAGGAATTGAATATGCCTTTACAGAGAATAAATCTTTTCACCATTAGTCTGGCTACTATTATCAGTTTAAATTTAACTACGTAATTTTTACTACACAGTAGATTTACAGGAAAGGGGACAAGAAGTCAAAATTGAAATGCCAAAAATATTTATTACAACCAAACCTTCTGTTACAGTTTTCTGGAAATCATGAGTCATCGTAACAGTATGTTACTAATGCTTACGAGTAAGCGTGGGTTGACACAAGCTAATTCATCACTTTCTTCGCTATCTTAAAGAACAGCTGCTCAGTTAAGATTATGTTTATCAGTGAATCACCAGCATGTAACACAGAAATGGCCTTATCTTTTTACTGTAAATTAATGTACAATGAAGTGCATAATGTACTCAAAATAATGTAGTATATTCAAAACAAAATTATACACAGTAAGTTCTGTGCTGTTAGTTCACCTTCCTATCACTTGGCTCCAAGCACTTTTGACTTTTGCATAAATGACTTGAGAGAGAGAAAGAGAGAGAGAGAGAGAGAGAGAGAGAAAGAAAGAGAGAGAGAAAGAGAGAGACAGTCACTGTCTTGAATTTTTGTCTGCCGATAATGTCTGTACAGATCTAATTTCCATTACAAAAATAAAAAGGATTTTATACCTGCAATTAATATCTGTAACAGGAGAAACGACAAACAAAGATAAATGTCTAAAATTCTATCAATATGAATTATATCCTGCAGATAGGTTAAAGGTCCATAAATTTACTCAAAAAGAGAGTTATGACACAAAATAAAGAAATTCAAGATGATGATGATGTCTCACATTTAACAGTTGACTCACGGATGAGTAGTACAAATTTTACCTTTTCTAACATTGAAATATAACTTTGTAATTGTAATGCCACCTAAAATATAATTTAAGCCAGTTCAGTGAAAACAATGCATTAGGCTGAATACAGTGTTTGTTGGTAAAACAAAAGACCAACGAAAGTCATGCCACACAGAATGTTATATACTGTCTTGGGTATGTTTGTATGCTATCACATATTGGGAAATAAATGCTTAACTTATTGAGTGGCTTCCAGAGCACAGTGCTTTATTTTGTGATGTCATTTAAATGGTTAAGGTACAGGAGATAGGACAAACATGGACATGGTGTGCAAAATACACAGCACATCATGATGCACAAAACACAGCATGCATTTTAAGTTCCAAAATAACCCAAACGAATCAGTGGCCGATGTTAAATGACTTACTGTATCAAAGTATGAACACTACAATAATGAAACAACTTTCAAGGCAGTAGACGTTAAGTAAGAAGTTACTGTATTACGACTAGATGTAGTTTTTTTGACTGTCTCTATTGAGTTGCAGATGTCTGTCAAGGACAACTAAAGAGAATTGTAAAAAATTAACGCAGAGTATGCTTTAGTCATCAGAATACACATAAACAACAAAAAATTCCATAAATGGGAAACTAGTCAGACAAAAATATGGCTCATGTCGGGGCCTGCGGACCCAATTCATAATTAATTAGAAACAGGAGTGGCGAACTTCACGTGCATTGATGACACAGACGCCTCTGTTTCTGTTAAAAACTTTTCAGACACCATTCTGGATTCTCCAGGTAAATTTTTCCGTCCATACGCAAAGGTCGTAGGGTACAATTTTAATTATTTGTTTTTTCAATCCTTGTGGACTTTGTGCTGCATTTTTATACTGACTTTTTTCAGTAAACCAGGTTCACAGTAAAAGACAGAAATTATACAGACATTAATGCAAAGTAATTTAAATAAAACTGGAGTTTTGTTTGGAAAAGTCAAGTTTCATTTCTAGTCGAAAACCCTCGAGTCAATTCCTCGAACAGTGTTAACTTTTTCCAGATAAGCGACAGTGATACAGAGGATTACAGTGGGTCACGAGACCGCTGTACATTCTCGAACACCTGACAACATGTCAGTCCTGGAGGGCTGAAGTGCAGCAATCTCGACTATATTAAGGCCCAAAAAATTATACGTTTACATAAAAATCAGTAGAACCCTGTTACGTATAACGTTTTTCAAGGGACCTGTGAAAAAAAGTGTTATATGCAGGAAAATGTTATAAGCAGGAATCAGTATTTTTCCACCAATAAATGGATACTACACAAAAGTAACATAAAATTTGATAGTTTATGTACAGCAAATAAGCCTATAATGAGATTAAAAGAGGCTGTAGTTACTGTGCTATCAGAAACATGATGAATACATACATTGTGCGTATAATAGAGGCTTTCCCACTTGTCTTATGTAGGTTCATGATCGTCATATTCAGGATCACAGTCTTTAATTTCATTGTAATGTACACTTATACTTTCCCAGACATTAATTTGGTTTTGACAGATGTTTTTAGTCTACAGCTTAGTTATTTTATTTAAAACAATACATTTAAGAAAAATTTTACATGAGTTTTGATTAATATTTGAGAAAAAAATGATGTTATATGCAGGAAATGAAATTACCAGTGCTGTTATAAGCAGGAAATGAAAGCATTATTCCTTATGGAAAAGTGGTGGGACTAAAGAAAAGTAATGTTATAAGCAGGAAAATGTCATATCCAGAAATGTTGTAACAAGGTTTTACTGTACTTTGTTTCATTAAAAATAATTTTTTAAAGTGGATGTACGTCAGTTTGGGTGTGAGAAACACTAAAATTGGCCATTCTTACAGTACCAAGAATACATGTCATTATATATGTTTCAATATTCTCCACATCTTCGCTGCCTATACGTATACCATCTGATCTAATAATTTTGGATTTTCAGCTATCGAATCACGGATGGTTTACCTTAGTTGTACGAATTTTTGTACTGATGTATTGTTTTGCTGCACCTTGACGTAACACTGGGATTCACCGAATCTAGGCCTGATATATAGGACAATCCTCAATTAATTGATGAAACTTAGCCAGGTGTGCCAGGCAGAAAAAATTAACTACATGAGACATGGTTGGAGCACACAATTTTCAACCACAAAAAAAGGGTTCCAACCCCAAGTGCTTTGACGTAACACTACCAACATAGAAGTACTGATGACAATAATAATGTACATGCAAACAGTTGCTGGTTTTGAGGAAGCTAGCAAAAATCTTTTCTGGTGGGCAACTTACAATTTTAAAAAAATTACAGATATTGAACACACAAATGACTGCACTATTTTACAGTTTGTGAAAGTTTGTTATTTTAACTTAACGAATGAGGTAGTACGGATGATATGACAATGGGAAGATAAGATGTGCAAACAAAGACCACAGACAGCAATGCCAACAGAACCAACATATAAATGTACTGATTCATGAAAGAATTTTTTTTTCACGGTTTAAAATTATATTGTAGTATTCTGCCAGGTGCAATAACTGACCATTTTGAACCTTTCAATATATGCAATAAAGAACAGTAATCCCCCGAGTTACGAAAATGGTTACATTCTGGAGTCTGTTTCGCAAATCAAACTGTCCATAAGTTGAATTGTAGGTTAGGTACTTAAGGAACTTTGAACACACTTTTCACGGGGATACTTATCTACCTCCTGGCTTTATTATTTACAGGTGTTCTTCAGTTGTACTACCATAACAGATTAATAGGCAATAATTTTGAAAACATTTCTGCTGCTTTAAAATTAAAATACACCACTCGTAAAAAAACTACGTACAAACAAAACGGGCAATGTAACAAGATAAACGTGATACATACGATAAGTACCCTTCTGTAGTTACACTAGTCACAAGTTACAAACCAAGGTATTCCCGATCACCACAGGTTAACCGGGTTGAGGTCGAAGGCATGCCTGAAGTCAGCATGGTTCACATTTAAGATTCAAGCATTTCATATGACATGGACATGAATTCCTCCCACGATAACCTAGTGGCTTTTTGTTTACGTAAAGTCCCATTGTCACTCGGGCCGGATGCTCGGATGTGTTCAGAAGTGCACAAAATGGTGGAGTAAAATTCCCCAAGTACGTACTTCAATTGTTTAGCTAAACTTTACTACATTGATAGTGTTGAACCACAACCTTGTATGTCAGGACAGGCAAAAGTACTTTAAAAACATAGTAATCACAGTATATCTCGTAATAACTGTTCAGACATCTTTTCCATACAAGAACATAAATGAAGAAATATATTACACACATATTAATCAATATATAGGTAGTATAACAGTGACATACAAGTTTGTTGTAGGCCTATATGGGGAAATTGCATTGTTTTGACATACCGTATTTTCCGGCATATAATGCGGGAATTTTATGCTAATTTCAATAGTTGCGAATCACTAATCGCATTATACGCCGTGCCGTATTATTTAACGACACAAACAGCAAAAAAGTGGTATATATGCCGTTTTTGCGCTAGGCAGTGTGTACGCTTCCATCAAGAGCGGAGGAGGGGTGGCAAAGCTATTTTTAGAATAGCGTTCTGTGGG
>PNEQ01004426.1:143412-175629 GCA_003012365.1 Medauroidea extradentata | reverse complement strand
CCGTCCACGACTTCAGTATTGCTTCTCTATTTTTTATTATGTCGGCAATCTGAGTTTTCCCCACGTCGAACTTCGCAGCAGCGTCACGGACGCTTAATTTTTCTTTTTCATGCATCCTAATCACAGCTAATTTATCCTCTAATAAAGTTAAACGTTTACGCTTCTGAGACATTTCACACAAAATAAGTCACTCGATTACAACTGCTACACTATTACGTGAAGTGCATGAAAAGAAGAGTAAACAATGTCTAAGCGCTACAACACACGTCGCATGCGTGTGTGGTGGGAGGATCGAGTTACACGGCAGCTGCGTGTGTGTGTGGGGGGTCGAGATAACGCGAGGCTACGCGCTACCTGCTTACAAGGGGTGTACAAATCGCACTTTCTTAGTTACGACTCGCTGCTGAAACATTCATTGAAGCTGCTTTGCAACTGTTTTCGCACCCCTTTTTTGCGCATTTTGTCCGTTATTCACTACTTATTATGCGTCCGCGTCCGTTAATAAGAATGTCTGTTATTTGGAGAGTATTTCTCCATAAGTCTCCATGTTAATCTGCCGGTGATTGGAAAAATGTCCGTTTTTTGGAAGTGTCCGCTATTCGGAAGTGTCCGCTAAGGGAAGTTTCACTGTACGTAACAAAAGGGTTCTGAACATTCCAGTGTCTACTGGTCAGGTAAAGGTGAGAATTAACACGTAAACAAAATCAAATACGCGGGGAAATAGTAAAATAACCTTAATAACATCAGGAGAAAATCTAAATACAAAACCATTTAGCTTGGGACAAATAGGCAGAAATTTTTTAAACATTAATTTTCACTGCCAGTCAGCCAAATAGGCAGAACAAGTAACAATATTTATCACCCAATGCAAATTATGCGAATCACAGTATTGATAAGGACAAACTGCCATTTCATGGTAATACAATGAAAATATTGTGTGGATACCAGACAAGATTTAAATGTCAAAAAGATCACCTTATTCAAATTCATACTGGCTTTGCCACAGCTCTACAGTACACAAAGACATGCAATCAACACATAAAATATAGAGTTAAATTTATAAGTTCAGTGACTTATTCATTAAAATGTTAACATTGATTAATATTGCCAACACATTCTGAAAAGGGCACGAAACACTTGACCTGCATGATTACTAAGAATTAAATTTTTCAATATGGGGGGTTTTCTCCGAAATTAAAAAGGAATATTGCATTATCCATCAATGTTGGATATTCAGCGTTGTTAAAATTAAATTAACTACATCTGTTCTCTACAAGCAGTGTTAAATTAGTCATCTTAGGAGCTGTGTCACAAAAACTGATGAATTTGCTGCAGAAACCTAGGTTGTTTATTGAAGAAAGTATCACTTAATTTCTCGTAAATTCTTTTATTAAATTTCAAATGAAATTTGTGGACAAGAAAATATTTAAAAAAACTGTATGAAAATTTCATATATTACCCTTCATCGCAACCAAGCCCATATGAATTAAACTGCAACACACATTTTCGAAACACATAGATCATGGCTCAATTCTTGGACTTTTGTTTGTACGTGTGGTTCCGAACCTTTCATTTCCTGCCATGGTTACAACCCCGTGAAAACATGTCAGTCTCGGCAAATGTTGCGATATTCGCTTAGATGGCGGAGGGGTAACTCGCTCTATCACGCCGCATCAGTTACTAAACAGTTAAACACCCCCCACCCCCCAAATCTAATTATAGGCTTATGCATGGAATATTTTTACATCTCACAATCATATCAGAACCCACCTGACTAATTAGATGTCAAAACAAAAGAAAAACTAAAGACAGTGACTGCTAATCATCCATGAACTAATATGTTACCTGTGATGCTGGATTCCCCTAATAAAATTCAAATTAAACACTTTGTGTTACCACACAGAAGATGTATCGAATTAACATTTTCATATAGAAGTAAAATGGATTTTAAGAGGTATATATTCCTGTCTAACTTGTATAGTTGCAATCACTGAGTCACAACATATAGTATAGTCTGCCTCATGTAACTTCCATATTTTGACATTTCTCTTCTGAGAAATGTGTCCGACAGTTCCATTGTTTGGAGCTTTAAACCTGCCTGGCTCCTTTGAAAAATACTGTCTCCGCTCGTGTGTGTACACACACTTCTCGGAAGTGAAGTGTCAAAATATGGAATACTTACATGAGATAGACCTAAGCGTACATCTGTAGTGCAATAACATAATGTCTTATTTGCTTTCTGATACATTGGTTTTAAGTGGTTTTGGTTTTAACATTATAAATTGACATATTTAAGATTGCTAACTGAAAGCATGTATTCCACCGTTTAAATTTTGTGATTACATGGTAAGCTGAGTGACAAATTTTACTTTACTGCAAGTGGAAACAATATTACCAGTAGCTGTGTCTTTTTTTTCTTCTCAAAATACAAACAATTTAGCCACAATAATAACTTATTTTTACTAGCATTAATTTGGCATGTCATTGGAAATGAATACCACTTTGTATTAATAACTTTGTAGTACTGTTGTTTCACTGTATTTATCTTGTCATATGATTCCAGAAACTGGGCTAGGCTGTCAAAAGATCACATCTTTATTGTTCAGCTGCTTTTGTACATCGTAATGTTATAGTATCATTATTAGAGTGTACATCTTTCCTGTTGGCTTTACGACATAGCTCGCCAGTTTTTAGGCATACATGTTAACAATCATCGCCTGTTGAAAAATAACTGCACTATTTTCCTTTTCATGCAACTTAGGCCTACTTCAAGGTAAATTATCTTAAACTAAGCAGTATGACATAATTTGTGTGTGTACAGTTTGTTTCATTAAGTCATATTTACTTAATAAAAGTGCTGTCTCTCTCCCTGAAATGCTGGCTGAATTGATAATTTTAACTGTGAATGGATGTTGGTTTGTGAAATTAACTGTGCATTCAACATATTGCATTGGTGTGTAGATTTTGTCTCGTACAAATCACACATTTCAGTATACCAAAGCCACTAATCAATAGGCAAGGAAGTGTGACTGCAGTCAATAAGTGAACAGTTTCTTTAAATCATCCCACATCACTGTGGTTACAAATGTTGTTATAGAATTGTTTCTATTCTGTCCCATGCATCCATGCATGTATCTCAGTAAAGATGCATAAACACCTGCTGGCACATACCCTTGTACATATATATATAATGTAAACAAATGATATGTGCACCGTTAACTTGTCATTCTTGGTATATGTACAATACAGTTCTTTAAAAGTCTAAAGGTCATGAATACAAAACTTAGTTGATGTAGATAAAATATTTCTTGCATTGTAGTGTGGGGTAAAGGAAGAATCTACATGTGGTCAAAGCTAAGTCCCAGAATTTTATCCTTTTCGTGCCACTACTTCTATGTTTCAATTATTTACTATGGCAGGAAATTTTGAAGCACTGCCCTTAATGACGTACACTTTAGGTAATAGCTTCATAAGCATAGTCACAAGCATTTCATACTTTTGACATTCATAATAAAGATTTGCGCAAAACAAATTGTAGGTCCAGATTATATTTACATGAAGAATAGATGAAAAATGTGAAAGTTGACCAGCTTGGCTTCCGGGCTGAAGTAGCGTCTTCGTGGTTGCTGGAACCGACATTTCACTGTACATTTCCTGCAACCAGGAAGGCATGGCTCCAGCCCAGATGCCAAGCTAGTCAGCCAGACAACGGCTGCAAAAGTCTGCAAAATTCTAAATGTAAGAGTTTTTGTGGTGTAGGAGAAGAGCTTGTAACGTGGTCCAGGGTCAGGCCGCAGATTTATTTTTACATATTTGCTTTGTAAATGTTGGATAATGCTAGTGATCACTGTGTTTAATGTCTTGAAATGTTTGATCTTGATGTGCGGGAAGTAATTTAATGTCACCCTGGACAGCAACTTGGAAACATTATACTTTTACGAAACAAATTTTACCGGGGGGAGGGGGTTTGTAGCATGGCCCAGGCCCCAGATTTACTTTTACATGTTTTGAATCTGCAGTATGTTTGTTTCATGTTTAACATAATAGGCCTCGTAGTTATTCCAACAATTGTAACTGAGAGTTTTTTTTTTTTAGAACTATTTGTAATTTTATTTGTTAAAAGCCAACACATCTGTGGAAATTTATTCATATTTAAAGTAACAATTTTTCAGTAACTGTGAACTAATTCTACTTAAAATAAGTAACATTTAATTTGGTCATTTGAAATCACTTATTTAACAGTAAAAAGAACAGTTTTCCCTAATAACGTTAATATTTATTTAAAATTTAAATGATTCTATTCGGATTTTGTAAATTTTCAATATGTATTTTTAACTAAAATTGTCTGCAATTGAATTTAATGAAATTATATATATTCATTATTAAAGCTTGGCGTGTGAGGACATAGATACCAAGCTAAATTTACACTTTACAGAAATAATTGCTATACTTTAGTGCAAAACCAGCCTATAAAGATGATCGTTGAGAATTTTCCGCCGTATTTGGTTGCAACCAATAGTATAACAGACTGTTGCTGATTGGCCGCATACGTTTTAAATTTAATTTTTTTTTTCACTAAGTAACAAAGTTATTACTTAATATAATTGTATAAAATTGCTTTGGAAACTAAACTGTTCATGTTTATAGGTATGTGCAAATATTACTATTTTAAAATGTTCTTTTAATTATAAAAAACGTAATATTTTTAATTCATTCCTGTAATGGCCGTGGGGCAGCACCACCGATGGGTAACGCCGGTAGCTTGCGTGCGTAGGCAGCTTTGTCGTGTTAAAGATGGGGGCAGAGACGGATGTGAGGTGTGATGGAGGCAGGACCAATAGTGCTGCTTGTGAAGCGCCGAGAGTGGGTGATTTGGTGCTGCTGTTATCAGACCATAATGTTTTCTCTTTTTATTTGTGAAATTGGGATTTTTAAGATTAAAATTTTCATTGATCACCGACCAACAATTTTTCTGCAAAATATATATATATATATATATATATATATATATATATATATATATTTTTTTTTTTTCTTTTCTTCTCTGTTTGGAGGAGTGCCCCTGGCAGTCAGATTTTCTGAAATAGTGTACCAAGACTAGAATGTTGAACCTTCAAATAAACCCCAAAACTTCAGAGAGTTTTGCAGTCTTCATTCCTTCTGCTACGTTGCAGGAATCCATGCCTTGATTTTTATGTAACCCTGAGCTAGTTGTGGACATGTGGCAGTGAGGAGGGACGCGCCACATCTTTTTTCTGCCCAACGTGCAACGCGCCACAAGCTCCATGTTCAAATATTATGAAATGTTGTATATGTACAATATAGGTTTGTGTGATTTTAACATTTCTGTGCTTACAAGAGTGTCTGTAAACAGAATTCCAGGAAGTCAAGATTGTATAAAAGTCAACACAATAAAGCTTCCAAGTGTCTTTCTCACAAGAGAAGTGTCAAAGTCATGCAAATTTAAGACTGTAGTGTAGCTTGGCCCAGGGCTGGCCCCAGATTTATTTTCACGTGTTAATACTCTACAGTATGTTTGTTTAATATTTCAGTTTCCACTTATAATGTTGGCTTCGTCGTCATTTCAACAGTGATATCTGAGAGTTTTGTTTATGAACTATTTGTAATTTTGTCAGGAGCCAACACATCAGTGGAAATTTATTCACATTTAAAGTAATCAATTTTCAGTAACTGTGAACTAATTTACTTAAAATAACTAACATTTAATTTAATAATTTGAAATATTTTATTTAACAGTGAGAAGAACAGTTATCTTAATGATGTTAATATTTTATTTAAAATATAAATTTACCTTTGCAGGACAAGGATTTTTATTTGGTGAATTAATATCTTATGTGATGGTAATTTTATAATATAATGTTTGATTTTGTAATTTTATTTCAGTTGTCTCGGTTCCAGAAAGGGAGAGTAAAGGCGCAGTTATTGATTCCTGAACATTCTAGATAGGGTGTAATGCATTGTCGTTATGGCCAGGTGGCCTTTGTAGGAGGCAGTAGCTTTTTTTTTTGCATGTTCTTGTTTTTTCCGCTGGAGTTTTTGCGCTGTTCATTTTTAATGCGTAGTTTATAGTTCTGCCCTAGAGGGTTCTAGATAATTGAATGAATGACGAGGGTCATGCCACCGAGAACCAGCCAATGAGAGCACTGCGTGTGGCGCCCCTTCGCCTTTCGTTCCGGAATGTTTTGCCTGAGCCATGTTAGAACAAGTCGTGACGCGATCCAGACTGGACGTGCGCGGGGCTACAGCCCAAAATATTTTTATTAAGTGAAGTTCGGAAGTTGAAAATGTAACATGTACGGGTAGCATCGTGGCCTCTGTTCTGTAACCTTTCTTTTCGGACGTCTTTTAAACTCTACAAAATTTGTTTCCGCCTCTATGTGTAGGCCATTTAGGATGGCTATTCATTCTTCTTCGTCGCGTGTGTATTCACAGTGTGCAAAATTTTCTGACTGTCTCGCCTAATCGTCTGATATAGTCTGCTGCGTTTCTGCTTGTAATTTTCTGTGCACCAGATCCACCTTGTTAAGATGAACAGTGTATTTTGTGCCAATGTAAATTGAAATCTAATAAACAAGCAGTCTCAGATCATAGTGAAGTATATTATTTCGTGACTAACTTCTCTAAATTTGCCAGTTTCTGTGAAAGTTCTAAATTTGGTCTACAATGTGACATAACCTACAGAAGTACTGCCAATAAATTCTGGAGTACTTGACTACAGATCAAGAGAAATGTTCCAGTTTCTATCCCTGCCTTTTTGGCTAGGTTATCATCGAGCTAGTGCACTGGTCTAGAAGGACTGGTGTGCTACAAAAGGTTCTATTTGGTTTTTAGTTATTTTTCAATTTTTTTTGGTTAAAATTGTCTACACATTGTGTTTAACAAAATTATTCATTCATAATTAAAGTTTAGAGTGTGAGGACAGAGATACCAAGCTAAATTTACACTTTTCAAGAAAACTTGTTATGCTTTAGTGCTAGACCGGCCTATAAAGATGACCGTTGAGAAATTGGCATCATATTTGGTTGCCACCAATAGAATAACAGACTGTTTCTGATTGGTGATATAAACCTTTTTAATTTAATGTTTCTTTCACTTAGTAACAAAATTATTGCGTAATGTAAATATAAAAAATTGGTATGAAAACTAAACTGTTTGTGTTTATAGTTACATGCAAATATTACCATTCAAAATTGTTGTGTTGACTGCGAAGAATTTTTTTTTTTTTTTTTTTTCCTGTAATGGCCGCGGGGGCAGCACCATTGACGGACGATGTCGATATCTCGAGTGCGAAGGCAGGTTTGTTATTTGCAGAAATAGTGTATTGAAGCTAAAATGTTGAAACTTTGGATAATAAACTCCAACATTTGCTAGAGGGCCGCCGTTGTTCATTCCCTTCCTCTCTACGTTGTAAAAACCCATGCTGTTCATGTTTGAGTGATGAGTTGCTGAGCTAGCTGTGGGCGAGTGGCAAAGAGGAGGGACGCGCCACAGTAGACTATATACCATAATTTTTCTTGGGGGGAAATAGTTGCAGTACATAACATTTTATTGTTATTAATTTATTGAAATGAAATTCATTTTATGTGTGCAGTGCATCACAAATTCACTTTGAAAGTTATAGTGTAGCCCTTTTAAAAGTATCATGTTTTTAGTTTTAATTCCACTGGCATGTCTTATTTAATTTTTGCTTTCTTTTAATTTGTAGACTTGTTTGCTTCGATCTATGATAATGCCATTTAGTCATTGGTTTGTCGTATGTTGTGTCCTGTTCTATTACTGTACATGCTTCTTGGTGTAGTTTATTATAATTTGTGTATACTTTCATTCCAAGAAATTACTAATATTTTGCTAACTACAAATATGTTATGTGGCATATCTGTAATGTACAATATCTGTATTTCATCCTGTAAAGTTTCCATGGCAATTTCTTGCGAAACTACAAAATGTATGGCATTGATAGCATTCTGTGCACTGTTACAAATTTTTATTAGTAGTCTCATAGTTATGGAACTTCTTTCCAAATACTGTACAGTTAATTTTTACCCTTTGTGTATTAAAACCCTTAAAATTCTTTCTAGCTATAATCAGTTTGATGACTGTTTATACTTTGTACCAGTGTATTGTAGTCAAGGTGTTCGTGAAAGTATGTTACAAACTTTGTAAAATGATTCATTGTAAAAAATTAGGTAAGGTTACATAATGCAAGTTTTGGGCAGGTGCAAACCTAAAGGGGCCTCCCTAGATAGGCTGCTTTTGTGTGTGTGTGTGTGTGTGTGTCTGTCTGTGTGTGTCTGTGTGTCTGTCTGTGTGTGTCTGTCTCTCTGTCTGTGTCTGTCTGTGTCTCTGTCTCTCTGTCTGTGTCTCTGTCTCTCTGCCTCTCTGTCTGTGTCTCTGTCTCTGTGTCTGTCTCTCTCTGTCTCTCTCTCTCTCTCTCTTTCTCTCTCTCTCTCTCTCTGTGTGTGTGTGTGTGTGTGTGTCGGTGGGGCAGGTGCCTCTAGTTGGCATATGTAATGCATTATTGCCTCTGCGCACAAGCCCTTCAGATGGCTTGCAATGCTTTACTATTATCCTTTTTCCTACGAAACTTTAAGTGATGACCACATTTTATTTGTGGGCAACATAATTCAAAATCCGATACTTGTTTCTATAGTTATTTTTTTCAAATCTGATTGTTAATTTTCCAGGTACGACAGTCTGAAGAAGCCATTTTTGGCCGTTCTCAGGGGCAGAAAATATTTCTATTAAATTTGCCGAATTTTTAAAGCTATAGCGACGTAGTTTCAAGTGTGTTATTTTCGGAGATATACAGATACAGTTATTATGTGCATTAAATAGTTTCGTCAAAAAGATAATAGTCGTAACTCTCTGCAACTCATTTGAAGGGCAGGTAGGGAAGCTCCTTAAGAGTGCATCAGAGAAAACATTTCTTCGCGTGTGGGGTTTTGTGGTGGTTCATATACTCCCTGTAGGATAGAGCTACGTTCAGTTGTTGGGGTAGGCTAATTGAACTTGTAACAAGAAGCAAATGGGGTGGTGTCCTGGCCGCTGTTTTTCTGCGAGCTGAGAAGAGAAATACGATACCCGGCAGATAATAATTCCTCTAGGCATGTAGCAGGTTTGTGTGTGAGTCAGCAATTGTTTCTCTTCGACTAGCTATAACGGTAGACTCTTATTGTGTACAAGGTCTGGCTTGGTTTTATACAACTGAATATATAATTTGATTACCAACACAGTGAGATAATCACGTTCACAAACAAAATACATGTCATTACTATTAGGTACAAGGAAAAATACTATTTCTGTTTATGTTCCGTAAATAGTTTGCACCAGTCATTGCTTAACACATAAAAATGGGTTCTTATAAAATTGAAGCATATATAAGTACACAAAAAAGTAGTTTCATTACATTGTTCTGCTGCTGTATTCCACACACACTCATTACGTTGGCTTTACAAGATGTGCTATCTCATAATTTCAGCATGCAACTGTCTTAGTTTTAGGGATGATTGAAAAGTGGTGTAGTTAAAGTTCAGTCCATTACTCCTTCATGTACTGGTAGCAGACTTCGTACTGTTTCCTCTAAACGGGTCTGTCGCCGTAATAACAAGAATTTCCAGACATCCTGTATTATACGGGGGTTCCCGTATTCAAGACCAAAAATCAATGGGCCGTATTGCCATCGTACGGAACGTTAATAGTCCTGTATTTAATATTGTGTTGTAGAATGTTCACTTTATGTGGCTGCGCAGCCGCACAGTGCACTATGCGAGGTTAGACAGGGATACAGTAGATAGCAGCAGCTAACAGTAACAGAAACACAATTATTGCAAAGAAAGGTTGTATATATGATTCTTGTGCTGCAACTTCAACCACTAATTAGTGATTTTTAAAAAAAAAAAAAGGGCGTGTAATATTTTAATTTAAGTTAGATTACTTTATGAAGCAAATAAAAGATATTGATTTGGTTTTGCTATGTAATGGCTTAACTAACACAGTATTTTGTTTGCGTGCCAGTCTTTTCAATTATCACTTTGGACCTTAAAAAAGAATGCTGCTAAGTGTCCCTTATCAATCTTCTGAAAATGTGGCAAGTCTATTAATAACTGGTACGAATAAAATTTTACTGCTCTGTTGTAATTATGTTTGGATGCTAGCCCTCCGATGTGTTTAACTATTCCTCTTTCTTTTAACTGATCAGAAGGATTAAGTAACTAAGCAGTCGTCGTCAGCCGTAAACATCCCTGACAAATTAACGCTTAAAAACCCTAAACCCCGTTGATGTATCAAAAAATAACTTTTATACGTGGCACTTCGTCCCTCCACCCAGCATCCCTTCTGACCGACTTCTCTCTTTCGCATTCTCTCTCACGCACCAAAACCCCACAACTGCTTTTCCAGTTCTTGGTTATTTGGCCAAAGAGAGAGAGGCATCTCTAGAATAGCCTCGCCTATTGAAGACTGAAGTCGTCCGCCATTGCCGGTTTTGCAGGTTTTATTTCTACGTAAATAATTACAATTGTTAATTTGAAACTGACAATCATTTTCTATTGTTTCACTGGGTGTACTGCTAGAATTAACTATGCTAAAAACAATTACCAATTTTATTTTATTATATGAAGCTTACTCCTGTAAGCTGGTTCTTCCCCCCCCCCCCTGCTATTCAGGTGAGTCCAATTTGATATAATTTGATATAAACCCAACTTTTAAATTATAATAACTGTCTACTTAAGCCTACCTACTATTCTGAGAGTGCTTTTCCTTTGTTTTTTTCTCACCACGGAGAAATAAGAATGTGTCCACTATTGCCGTTCTTCTTAAAGCACATTTTATTGCCACCCATTGTAGCGTTTTCTTCTAATTTCGGAACAGTGATCTGTGAAGTAAACAGTGGTGACCTCCAACTAGGGCTCTGTAAAGACTGGGTATACTCGTCCGCCATTTTTCATTGTTCCGCAGCTAGCCTACTCGAATACACTTTTTGAGCACACAAGAAACGCTCAAACTAAACTCGTCTACCGAAAACCATTCATTCAAAAGACTTCAAATTTTTTTTACAATTTAATTATAGACTATCCTCCCGTTAATTTTCCTTTCGTAAGTAATTTTATTGTTTACAGATTACCGTATTTAACTGATCTCCTGTGCATCATCCGCAGGAAAATGCAGGGTGAAATGTAGTAAGAGACAAACTTTTTTGTTATTGGAGATAGATGAGGGTACCAGCTGATGAAAGAAAGAGAAAACTCTAATTTTACTTTTTTATGTCCCACTCAAAGATTTCCACGACATGCAGTTATTTTTGTAGCATGTTAAACACAGAATATTTTCACCACCGCCGAGGGCTCTTTATAATCAGCTTGGACTACAGGCCAGATTCTACTGACTCAATCTTAGTCACCTATAGCTAATGGTTGTCAATGCGACGAGCAGATGGTATATTTCCCAGAAAGTCAGTCAAGTTTCAAGTGTTCCTGTCTCAGCTGTGCATAGAATAGTATTGTAAGTGATTTAGTGGCCTTGTCTTGCTTATGTTTAAAACTTACAATAGCCTGATTTCCGGTGCCAAATTGTACATATAGCACAGCTGCAGGGCTTTCGGTGTTTAAATTCATGCCTAATAGTACACGAACAGCTGCAGATGTGTTATTGAAAGTATTTCGAAACTCTGTACATTCCACAATTTTTTATTTTTATTTATTTATTTAGAAAAAAAAAATTTTTCTTTCCATTTTTGACAATGCAATCTATAGGTTGTCATTATTTTGCAAAAATTAACATTTGATATTTTAAATTGCCTATGGCCTATTTACATACAATGGTGGTAAATGTAGGGGACCAAAACTCAAATTTTCAGGGGTGGATAAACTTAATAATGGTTAATATTGTTTTCATCGTATGGTGGTGCAGTGGTCATCATAGTGGATAATTGAGTTTAGCTTCCACATAATATTTTTGAATTGCATATTATATTGCACTAATATAAAGAACATGTAAATTATTGCATGGTAACGGGTAGGTTGTGCAAGAATTGCCCCAGTTTCCAGAATTTTTAAGGGGAGTGGAGGGCAATTAATCTCCGCACTCTTCTATTGTTGTGCCGCTATTGTGAAATAATTAATTAAATATTTAAGATTAACAGAAATCCTACAATTGTGTGTGTCTAAACAAACCTAACCGTGACTTGATGAATCTGATTTTCCAACGCAGAGTATTTTACAAAAAGAACAGAGAATTCTTACTGCATAATGACGTAAATTTGTAACAGGAAAATTGTACATTTAGTACAAGTATCTGTTCCGAATTGCTAAAATTTAAAACAAAAAATGTACTTTATTTTTATAGTATAGCACAAAAAGATTTATGTCACATGGCATTTCATCTTCAAATGAAGAGAGATGTAAATTTTGTATCTTTCAAAATATAGAGTATTCCTATTAAAAATCTTGCAGATAATAAAAAAACACTTCAACTTTTTCAACGTGAAATTTGCGTACCTTTCAATCAATTGTACTATCAGTACATAACATCATCGAGAAAAATCTATAAAATCAAATCAAAAAGAGATTTAGAAGAAAAAACATAAGTTTTTTTTTCTCATATTTTGAAACATAATATTTCAGACACGTTAATATTCAACACTGCACAATTAAATTATTTAACTAGTTTGAGTGTATATGTAAAATACATCACTAAAATTCTGTGTAAATTTTGTTACTATTACTCAATATTATTTTAAAATAAAATTTCTGAAACATTGCCCGGGAATTTAGATGTAATGTATAATACATAAAATAAAAAAATGCATTCTGTAAAGGAAAAAAGTTAATCATTAATCTAGTTCTCCGTATTGTGAATGAGAAGTTTTTGGGAAACATTGCTTACATCTTAATTTTCAAAAGTAATAACATTTCCAGTATGTAGAGTGTAAGTAGTTTTTGCTGTTATCGGTTTCAGTAAACAACAAAAACATTTACGGAACTTTTTCTGTTTTAAAAGAAAAAATATTATTCATAGTTAAAAGCCATTGTAGATTAAAGTAAGCATGCAAATATCAGTTTTCAACTGTATGAGCTTGTATAGGTGTCTAGAAATTATTATAAATGCTAGCCATTTTGCACCTTTAATTGGTCTACAATTTGTAAAGAAACATGAATTTTATGAGGTAGCTCATTGGATTTCATGCTGTAGAACAAAATCTTTTGTTATCACTAATATTGCATACATTAAAGGCAAAATCACAGAATATAAAAATAACATATTTTTTGACTATTACAAGACGTGCCCTAGCCCTGTTTTACGGTTTTGAACCTTGACACGTTGTACTGTTGTAAATGGCAATATTGTCTCACTGTTTTCTTAATTTAGTTTTATAACTGTACAGAACGCTGATTCCTTGTCCATTAAAAAATTTAATATGTTGGCATAATGTAATAAAAGTTTGTAGTTTCGTTTTAACCAAAACAAATTTTTGGACACTTAATTTCATGTGGTGAATTTCTGTTGAACTAGTTACGAGTACGTACATAATCAAGTAAAAAAAATAATAAACATCTGGTTTTGACTTCAGCTTACTATATTTTCCATACAGAAATTAATTTTATTCCAGTGGTAAAGCCATGCACTGAAATATTTGTGAAAATAAATGCATTTTTTTGCTGGTTTCCATAATTAACAACATATATTTATAATTTGTGTGCCTTTGCTGACAGATTGCTTACTTAAAGTACAGTATGTTACATATAGACCCATGAATTGTACAGCATGTTTTCTGTTTTCTCTGCAACTTAAACAATAAAAGTAATTGAAACTAATAAAACACTGCATTTATTTTATTAGATATTATTTAATTTTTTGCAATCATAAAATCATTAATTATTAATTATTTCAGGATTACACAATATCAAAAATACTTGTACTAAATGTATAATACGTTAACATAATAGCATTATCAATTTTGTGTGAATGAAACTAGGGTGAAGCTATAGTCGGATCACTGATGTAGACTGCGCGTGTCTGAAATATCTTTCGTCTTGTACCTGATGCCAAAATAATGGAGTGTCTCAGAACTCTTTGAGTGGGGCATAAAAATTAAATTTAGAGTTTTCCCATTCTTTCGTCCGATAGTGTCTCCATCTGTCTCCAACAACAAGAAAGTTCGTTGCTTACTTTATTTTGCCCTGTAGTTTCTAATGGACAGAGCACAGGACATTGCTTAAATATTTTTTACACAAGTAAATTATTTACGCAAGGAATAATTATGGGTACTGTCATTGGCAGTCAGTTTATAACTACACAGTAAAATTTTAACGTCTTTTGACTCTGATATTTTCGATTTATGATGAGTTTAGTTTCAAACGTTTCCTGAGCACTTGAAGCTTGTATTTGCTGGCTGGCTGTGTAGACCAACCAAAAATGACATACGAGCATACCCAGGCTCCATCAGTGCCTTGGCTCCAACATGCACGGCACCGGCTATGTGATACAGTAATTAATACATGTTCGCTGAGAGCGCTCTATCTGTGGGCAGAAGTCTGAACTACATTGTTTAACCTGCACCAAATTCTTCTTGAACTGCCTGTTATGAGACTTGGCGGCAGAAGAGATTTTGCATCTGCGGTTGCCTCTGCATGCATCCCGCAGTTTCCAAACTCATCTAGACGAATATGTTGAGAGTTGACATGTTTTGATTTTTGGTTTTCGGTGAAAATTTGTTAGTATTCGTCTACTAAACTTCGTCATTTTCAAGGCTATGTATTTAATATAAATATAACTTATATCAAAATTTCGAACAATAGCAATCTAAGGTCCAGCCTTGCCCAATATATTAATATTACCCAGATTTCAATATGTGTAATGGTTTGCACAGGATATCCTGCGCCGTGAACGTCGATTTTGCGGCGCGGAACCACATGTCCCACACCCTCTTAAGGGAGAAATTCACTAATGAGAATTGACATTGAAAACTGACATTTGTTAAAATAACCAAAGTTAACACGACATAAATTATGTCATTCCGGGTATGTTTTAATAACAATATCTGCATCTGTAAAAAAGTGGTTTTGAATACCTTTCACCTTAATTAAATAATGGGGTTGCTGGAACCTCCTGTGTATCGCGTGTTGCCTACCTGTAGGACTTCACATTATTAAATCTATTTTCTCGAAAACGCTTTACTTGAGGGTTCTTGGGACATCCTGCTGCAAACTGAGTCGTTTAATAGCCATAAAATGCAATTGTAAAAAATTATATTCTAAAAAATGCTTGACAAACCTGATTATCTCTACTGAAGGTAAAAGGTATGTATTTGAAACCATTTTTTTTACAGATGTAAGTGTAATTAAATTGCTTTTGGGATTTCATTATTTATTTCTCCTTACTTTTGGTTATTTTAACAGATGTTGGTTTTCAATGGTAATTTTCAATTCTTAATTTCCCCTTTAAGATTTGCACCTGTCAAAACTTTTTTTCTTCCAATGAATAATCTTGCAAAGTTTGTAACACATTTTTGTGTACATAGTGTACAAAGTTTAAATGGTAGTGCAAAAGTTACTATTTGCATAAAATGTTTGTTTTAGTAATTTAATGTTATGTTTAAAAATGTAAATGTCATACAGATATGTCTTCTGGGAGGAAATAGATAAATGTAAAATTTTTAATTGGAAATACGTACTTTCTAAGTATTCTGACTATATGTTAAAGTAGAATATAATTTCAGCATCACAAAATATTAAAGTTCTGAAGTAGTACACAAATGTTGAATAGGAGGCAACGGTTGTAACTTTGTACTGTATTACTGAAAAGTGTAATCTTGTGTTGATGTTGTAGGGGGTGCGCAATGATGGCTCTGTGGACCCAAGCAAGGCACGAGAACAAGCAGAGCAGCTGGTGGCAGCAGGTGTGTCGGCTGTGAACAATAATACTTCTTTAAATATTAGAGTGCTTTGAGGTTAAGTAATGGAATTATGCAGTAAGGTCTTGATCTTTGAAAGAACTGTGCAATGGGAGTGCATGACTGGATTTATTTGCTTGGACATACACCATTGCGAAATAATTGACTGTCAAAAAAAAACTAAAAATAAGACAAGAAAACGTAAATAAGCAGAGTATGCTTTAGTCATCAGGATACATACACAACATGAAATTTCAGAACTGGAATCTGGTCAGATAAAACAACGAACAAAACAGAAAATAAAAGAAATAACAAAAATATAAAAAAGAAACCTAAGTTGACATGCAACACAACGATGAGATGAAACAAAACACAAAGATGTCGGACACAAACAGAAAAAACAACAAACGACACAAACGATGAGATGAAACAAAACACAGTGTTTTCCAAACAGTCAGTATTAACGACGTTTCGGGAACTGGAATCTGTTCCCGTCATCAGGTAGACACACAGGGTTCAGGAACACGAGTGCGACTGATGAGGAGACTGGAAAAACCATGTGTTTATGTAGGGTAAAGCCCCTTATCGTGCTCAGCCAACGGGAGACGAGCTGTCTCCTGATTGGTTGCGCAGCATAGATTGACTCTGATTGGTTGTGGTGGGTTGAGTGTTTGTTTTTATTTTGTGCCGTAAATTGGTTTCTTTTTTAATCAATGGGATCCACATATTTTTAAATTCAATGTTCTGTTGACGGAAAATATTGCTATTGCTAATAATAAAGGCTGATTCTTTTGTTTTTCTTTTAATTTTGTCAGTTTCCTGTGTAAGTGGTGTAGAGTCTTCCCAAAGGATTTTGTGGCTATTTTCCCATGCATGTTCGGCCAGTCTAGATTTTTGGGTTTCGCCTTTTTTGCAATTGTTTTTATGTTCTTTGATCTCATTACCACTGAACAATGCACACACCTTGTAAAAGACCCCCACTGCCAGCATAGAACGAAAAGTGTACCAAACTTTGAAAAAACATCAAAGTCACTTTCCAGACAAAATAAGATCAGAGCTGGCGCCAGACAGCAGTAGATCACCCAATGTATATGGTCTTCCAAAAATCCATAAATCTGACATGCCTCTGCGCCCGATTATCAGTTGTTGCAATGCTCCATGCCAAAAACTGTCAAAATATCTTCTAAAAATTGTTGAATCCCTCATAGGGCAGACACCAACTTTTGTCAAAGACTCTATTAATTTTATATCCAGAGCCAAAACATTGAAAATAGAAAACACAGACACCCTTGTGAGTTTTGATGTCCAAAGCCTTTTTACCAATGTACCTGTGGCTAAAACTCTCAACATTGTCAAGGCTAAGCTGGAAGCTGACCCAAACCTAAAGGACAGAACAACCATACCAATTCCATCCGTCATGGAAATGATTACCCTCTGTGTCACCACAACATATTTCCAGTTTAATGACAGTTTCTACAAACAAACAGACGGCATGGCAATGGGCTCTTCACTTTCACCATTCATGGCGAACATATCCATGGAGGACTTTGAGGAGGAAGCACTTAGCCAAAGCAATAGCCCTCCTAAAATCTGGCTTCGTTATTTAGACGACAATTTTACTATCTGGCAACACGGACCTGAAGCCCTGGAGGAATTTGTGAACTTTCTAAACTCATTGAGGCCATCAGTAAAGTTCACCTATGAGAAAGAAACCAATGGCAGGATTCCTTTTCTGGACGTACTAGTTAGCAGGAAAAACAGCAGTCTGGAAACCAAAGTACGTATACAGGAAACCTACACTTACAGGCCAATACCTACATTTTGCATCCAACCACCCTAAAAGCACAAAAATTGGCATAATTTGCACACTAGCCAACCAAGCTGATATAATTTGTTCCAACAAGAATCCCGTAGCTGAAGAACACAACCAAATAAGGAAAGAACTCACAGCCAATGGTTACCCAACAAACACCATTAAACAGCACATGAAACCTAACAGAACACTTAAGCCCACAGATATAGAAAAACCATCAGGAACCCTAGTTATTCCGTATGTTCGAGGCCTTTCTGAAAAATAAGACGTCTGGGAAACAAATACGGACTTCGAACAGCATTCCGATCTAAAGCAACCATTAAAAGTATGGTTACCAGGGTGAAACCAGCCTCAGAAGAACTACAAACACACAACTGTGTATATCAGATACCCTGCGAATGTGGCCATATGTACATTGGTGAAACTGGCAGAGCTCTATCAACCCGTATCAAAGAACATAAAAACAATTGCAAAAAAGGCGAAACCCAAAAATCTAGACTGGCCGAACATGAATGGGAAAATAGCCACAAAATCCTTTAGGAAGACTCTAAACCACTTACACGGGCAACTGACAAAATTAAAAGAAAAATAAAAGAATCAGCCTTTATTATTAGCAATAGCAATATTTCAGTCAACAGAGCATTGAATTAAAAAATACGTGGATCCCATTGATTAAAAGAGAAACAAATTTACAGCACAAAATAAAAACAAACACTCAACCCACCACAACCAATCAATCTATGCTGCGTGACCAATCAGGAGACAGCTCGTCTCCCGTTGGCTGAGCACGATAAGGGGCTTTACCCTATATAAACTCATGGTTTTTCCAGTCTCCTCATCAGTCGCACTCGTGTTCCTGAACCCTGTGTGTCTACCTAATGACGAGAACAGATTCCAGTTCCCGAAACGTCGTTAATACTGACTGTTTGGAAAACAACAGTTTTTTTGTTTCGTCTCATCGTTTGTATCGTTTGTTTTTTCTGTTTGTGTCCGACATCTTTGCGTTTTGTTTCGTCTCATTGTCATGTCACATGTCAACTTAAGTTTCTTTTTTATATTTTTGTTATTTCTTTTATTTTCTGTTTTGTTCGTTGTTTTATCTGACAAGATTCCAGTTTTGGAATTTCATGTTGTGTATGTATCCTGATGAGTAAAGCATACTCTGCTTATTTATGTTCTCGTGTCTTATTTTTAGTTTTCATTTGACAGTAATTTATTTCGCAATGGAGTATGTCCAAGCAAATAAATCCAGTCAGTAAGGTCTTCATATATCAGCACGTAATGTAAAAAGTTTCGTTATTAACTACTAGGTTCTGAACACTTTTGTCTACGAAAAAAAGTTATGTACCATTCCTATGGTTGCTCTAGTACCACAGGATTCCATATCACTGTTCAAGCTTAATTTGTTTTATGTACAGTGCTGTATTGTTATCATTATTTATTTTATTCATTTTTGCTTAATACCAAATCATGACATTATGTACATGTATGTTAATATGTATGGTTTTGTAATGTGTCTAAAGTCTGTACGTAAGTTTATTTTGCATGAAAGAAATGGCACAGGTTTTATCTGGAACCATAGCACTAATTTGTTACTTTAAAATGATAGCCTGAGCGGGTTCATTGCATTTATGTGTTACTGCTTTTTTTCCCCAACAAAAATAAATTGCCTGTCAAATAGTATATTACTTAATACATATGTAAATTTATCTCATGAAGCAAACTAAACTCCTGTTAGTTTGTTTGAAGGTAGTTTATGGGTCAATATGACCTAATCAATAACGAAGGATCTCTTGTTGTAGCTGTCCAGCTATCCTTTGGGTTTGTTTACACTAAACTGTAGGTTAGAGAATGGCAGGAAATAGGCAGCTAGGCCAACAAAGTAATATAACAGACAGAGGTACAAGTACTTACAGATGATAAATGTAAATAGGTAAACTGGCCACCCGAGAAAGCCAGTTTACTACTGGTGAAACGTCGCTTCCGCAGAAAAATGTGTGTTGTCCCTTCGTGTGGGTGTACCTGTTTACAAGTATCAACTGTAGGTTAGCATTTAACAGCACTACAGTAGATCCTCTATTTATTTAACCCAGATGTATGAGTGTTTGCATCCATGAAACACATTCTGTGGTCCCATTTCTTCTGTGTTTTTATTTCCAGACCACATCCATTAAATGCCTTTATGTATTGAAAGTTTTTGTCAGTCCCGTGACAAACTATGAATATTGGTGAAACATGTTCTGTGGTCCCATTTCTTCTGTGTTTTCATTTCCAGGCCACATCTATTGAATGTCTTTATGTATTGAAAGTTTTTGTCAGTCCCGTGACAAACTATGAATATTGGTGAAACATGTTCTGTGGTCCCATTTCTTCTGTGTTTTCATTTCCAGGCCACATCTATTGAATGTCTTTATGATTTGAAAGTGTTTGTCAGTCCCGGGACAAACAATGAATCGAGGTTTCACTGTATATGCATGTGTTTATGTTCACCATACAAACGATGGAGCAGGACAATTTAACATGTGCAAAATTAATATTCTGACAAAACTAATCCATATGTCATTGTTTGATTTCGATTTCCGTTCTACAGCTGGACCAATCTGTCTGTTATTTTTCGAGTTCCTTACTTTATTGCTGGATATGTTTCCATTGTCTGATAGTTGTATGATATGAATGTTTTCATGCCTACTTTTTGCGTTATGTGCAGCTGCAGTCATGTGTTGCAGGTGAACTGAAGGTGGGCACAGACGAAGAAGTTTTTAATCGTATTCTGTCTCATGAGAGCCATCCTCAACTGCGGCTTATATTCTCAGAATACAAAAACTTGACTGGACGTTCAATTGAACAAGCTTTGGAAGCTGAAATGTCTGGAGAGCTTCTGGATGCCATGCTTGCTATAGGTTTGTAAAATTTATTTTTACATACAGCGATTGGAAGAAGATATATACCCTTGTTTACATTGTAATGAAATAGTGTGTAGCAATATATATTTATTGTGTGCTGCGAGTAAAGTCAACAAAGGCAATCTGAAACATTAAAGTGGCCAATCGGGGTGAGTTAAGGATGTTGGGTCCACAGTTTGTGTGTGACTGTATAGCAAGATAATTATGAACAGAAGGCTATATAGAAGACTGAGGCTTTATTGTTTAGAATTTATAATTAATTGAAAAAAAAATATATATATATACAGTGAACCCTCGATAACTCGGACCTCGATGTCCCGGACTTCGGATAACTCGGACAGAATTTTTAAAAAAATTTAATAATTTTTAATTAATTATTTTTTGGTTAAAAGACATAAAAATCGTTTCTGCTGGATTTAAATTCATCACATTATATTTTAGAACAGTATCAAACTTTATAACGAAGTCGTCTATCGCTACTTAGCCTTTAATAATCCCACAGTAAATATCTGGCAAGTTCCGTGAGATAAAATGTTGCTAGCGAGGCGCGTGACGCGCGAATAAAGATGCAACGCAGCAGGCCGACCTCTCACTTCTTTATCTTTCCTCCCTTTTTGCCCAGCGAGCCAGGCACACACGTGTGTCGTAAATAAACATTTCAGTGTGGTGCTTGTGAAATGACTGTAACTACGGGTTATAATGACACATAAACGAAAAATTATTTTGTTCTGGTATGTGCAATGAATTCAGGGCTGCAAAACAAATTGTCCCGGACATTAAAAAGAAAAATTAAAAATCATTGCTTCACATTGCGATGTAGAAAAATTGGTGAGAAGGTTTTACGCCCCTATAACAACAATGTTTTCAAGAGTCGATGTGGGTGGTGAAAGAACAACACAACATCCATGCCCAAGCCGGACACGATGAGTCACGCTCGCTTGTTGATGATGCTCTGTTGATAACGTAACGGCGTCTGGAGAGTTGTAACGTGAATCTGATTTGTTTATAAACTACTTCACGGGAAATAATAGCGTACATGTAATGGACTGTAAAATGTAAACGTCTTATACGGGATAATTTTAAACCATTTTCATTGAGTGACGCACGTGAATGGATTAACAAGATTTTGTAGTCCTAGTTTTTCAATTTTACTGTACACCGACAAAATCTTTTTCTTTATTTTAGAAGAAATGTTCACGTTATGAACGAGTACACATAGAAAAAAATGTACATTTGTTATATTCTACACCAAAAAAAAATTTAGAAGGTATTTTTTTGAAAACCTCTTGTAATGGCCGCACTTCATTTTTTGGGCCTAAAATTTGGTCAAAAATATGGGGCGATTACGCGAGTAAATACGGTAACACTGTAGAACATGATTACAATTTTATTGCTTTATAATATGGCAATTTGTGTAAGAATACAGCTGTAAATTATGTGTTCTATGATGCAGTTTACATACATAAAATTAAATTTTAAAATTAGCAGTGTTAAAATATGTTCACATAATGTACAGTGACCCAGAAGGATTGTTAATTAGAGTACCGTTTTTATTCATGTATGCGAGGAAAATTATTTTTATACCTTTGTAACTTTGAAGGAGGGTAAAGTAACTATCAGGCTAGCAGTTGGCTGCTGCCACTACGCTGTAACATACGGGCGTAAGGTATTTTTCAATGTAAACATCTTGTGTGAGATGCGTGTGGTCACGTGCGGCATTTGTATTGCACGAGACTGTACCGGTTGACCTTGACTACTTCCGCTCGCAACCTCCCTAGCTTATCTCCAACGATCATTTCTTATGTCTCTCACACGTGCACGCACATTGGCTGTCGCCAGCCAGACGAAAACGAGAAGGGTGCCAGGTACCAGCTTCAGCTTCTAGCACAGAGATAAAAAAAAAATGATCAGCCAGAAGTAGCAGCATAAAAAATAAATAATGATCTGACTGCCCACTTTGTTTGACATTCTTTTATAGTCCTCCACGTTACGTTAATTTTCCCACTGCATGGTGGCCCTCCCGTAACTTGATACGATAGTTACGTACAAACCTGAGTTTATTGCAGCCTCTTTTGCTTGTAGAAATAATAGCGTTTTAATTTCTTCACATTTCTTGTGATTAATGACTGATTACCCCACCTCCCCGGACACCCCTCGATAACACGGACAAATCGTAACTCGGACAGCTTCTCCCCCCTTTTAGTCCGAGTTATCGAGGGTTCACTGTATATATATATATATATATATATATATATATATATATATATATATATATATATATATATATATATATATATATATATATATATATATATATATATATATATATATATATATATATATATATATATATAAAAGTAACTTGTTTTATATTTGTAGAAAATTGTGTATACAGTCAACTCCCGTTTATCCGCACTAATGGAGGGTGCCGATGCCTCGGATAATCCAAAATCGGGGATAATATATAGTTTATACTTTTTTAGATATGTGTGGAAAGAAAAAAGGTCGAATTCATTTTTACAATAAAATGCAGCAATTTAATATAGTAGACGATTATTTGCATTTGTACGCTTATAATCTAAAAATACAAATAAAATTATTATGAATATTTTAATTATCAAAGAAATCGGTTAATATATTCACATTTGACGTGCGGAACATTCTCGTGAATCCATTCATGCACGGAACTTATTGTTTTGTCTGCTGAAAAAGACCTAAATATTCTTCAAGCCTTAAAAAATATGGTTGCAGGCATTACACGTAATTTAACACTATGCGAGTAAACACAGTGTGTATTTATAAATAACCAAAAAATTTGTTCAAAAAATGTTATATTGTTTTCAACTACTTAATGTGAAATATTTTGCGCAGATAATCTGCAAATCAGATAATTAGCACACGGATAATCTGGAGTCTACTGTACTTGTGACTGTAACATTGATTGTTAGTGACATTTAGGCATTTTGGTGTATGTAGATAGTTGTAAATAAGATGAATGATAGGAAGAGGCCGCTAAGCTATCAGTTAGGCAAAAGACAGAAAAGCACAAGTATAGGTGATTCGGAATAAAGTGAATACTTAAAAAAGCCCTGATTAATTTCTATTTCCTGCCAGTTTATATCTTTCCGCCGAATGTAAACACAAATAATGCCACGTGCTTTTATTTACATAGGGTCGTGCAATATTTACAACTATGTACATTAAACTGCTCCGATAAATTTTAGCTACAATGTCTACTCATTAAATGCACGTAGGCTGAATATAAGATATAAAAAAAGTAATCTTATTTATAAATACCTACGAGTTAATGTGTGGTTTCTGTCCATCAACTAATGTAAACAACACACACTATTGCCGTTACGAATCTCGTAAATGGAGGCATATTTTAGTTGAATTTGTATCTCAAAACCGCCACTAAAACAGACATGACACACGCTATTCAATAATTCAAGTTTCGTTCAATTCTACTGTCACGAACAATGACGACGCACTTCAGAAACAATAAATAACGTATTTTCTTAATATGTGAAGTAGAAAGTATGTTTTTTCTAAGCTGGCAAATATAAAACATAATTTACAGATTGCTGATGGTTTCACATCATTTCGGCAATGATACTCAAAAGTAATTTCCAATACTTTTGAATGTGTATATACACACAACGGACAAACGCATGCAAATGATGCAACTTGGCGGCGAGAACCTAACTCTGATGCCACCTGTTGGTGGAGTTTTGAACTGTCTGAAGCGCTGAGCAAGATATAATGACCAAGATGACTCAAGGTATGCGATAGCGTCACATTATTCTCATGCCAATTGAGTCTAATTATACTGTAAGTATAAATGTCAATAAGAACGTAAGTAAATATTTTGAAGTATATTAAATACAGAGAGGTTGATTTCATCATATGTTCTTTCACTAATGTTGTATTCAAATAGGAAAATACACGGAACTACATGCGATAAATCGCTACCAACCATACAAGCAGTAAAGTAACTCTTGTTTGTGGTGTCGTATATGCAGTAACAGCTAGTGAATTTTTTCAAAGGTTAAATCTTTAGTGCTCACTTTATTCCGAATGACCTATACTTACGTGTTGATACTTGATAGATACACACGAAAATAGAGGATGACACATAATTGCGGGAGTACGTATCACGACGTTTCGCTGGAGCAACGCGTAAGTACTTGTGCTTCTGTCTTTTATACATACTGATAGTTGTAAGTAAATTAGGTTTGCCTTACTTATTTTCCTTTACTTAATCAAAGCCCTCTATCCCTCAGCCATGGTTGTAGAACAGGTCTGAACACTCGCCTATCTACCAATGTATTTTGCTTGACCCTCTTGTTGTTTGGCTGTAGTTCATCAAGTTACCGAGAATGTTGTACTTTTTCGCGATGTAATCCGGGCGGTCGAACTCAAACTCCTCCCTCTTCTTTCCATTGTTAAATTTATAAAGTAAATAAAGATTGTTGGAGCCTTTTCTTAAATTTGTGAGCGAAGGAAGTATTTCATAAATTGATAAAAAATAAGTTTTGATAAATTGTTTACCTTAGTGGAAAGGAAGTGGGCTGAGTTTGAGTCCGACTGTCCTAACAGCAGCGCCAATAAAACACAATATTCTCGGTAACTTGGTGAACTGCAGCCAAACAACAAGGGGATCAAATTTCCAGGCGAGTGTCCAGACCTGTTCTCTACGGCCGTGCCCTCAGCGTACCTCGTCTAATTTTTGTAGAGTGTTAGTAATGTACTTTCTGTAGTTTCATTTTGTAGTCAACTTTAAAATGTTCAAGACTGTGGTTATGTTATAGACAAGAAATGCATATTAAACCTTGTACCGGAGAGAAGGCTCTTGAGGTCATCATTTGTTTGAAAATATAAACAAATTTATTTTGTATTTGTTGGAACTTAATGTGGTCATTTGTAAACAGGTTGAAATAGAAGTAAGTGACTGTCTCATCTTTCCTTTGAGCTGGGGCCCCTAACTGCTGTTTCACCATTTTGCAGTGGAAAAAAAAAACAATTGTGCCGGTATATTTACATCATATTTTTCAAGTAGTAGTATGTTGTATCACCATCTAGCAGCATGACTCTTAGATAATCTTGCACAATATGACTTCTTGTTTTCTACTGTGTAGTATTGTGTTGCCTCGAAGAACGTAAGGTAACCCAAACAAACCTGTAGTTTTATGAGGGCAGTAATATTTCAAACACTATTTTGGTATAAATTATTATGAAAATATTGTTTGGGGGGAGGGATATATTAAGGATAAAATATTTTACAACAAATGGGAAGCAAAAGAAATAGTGGAAATATTTGAAGATGAAAATTATGGCTAAAGTATGAATATTGGAGTAAACTAATTACAGTGGAATCTCGTTATAGCGAGCTTGCTAATAGCTAGAACTCTATTGTAGCAAAGTATTTTTGAGGAACCGTCAAAATATTTTAAAAAATGCAAAATATTTATTGAAAAATTGAAATTTTTGATGAGCAACATTGTGTGAAGGCGGCTTGCTGTGAGTTTTGTGCCAGTGTGAATCAGGCTTGCATGGACTTCCGTGACTGTGTGATGCTATTGTGCACTTTTATCTGTTTGCCAGCTTCCCTCCCACCCTTCACTTCAACGTCTCACATTTATACCGCTGCCTTGCTATCACTACCGGCCAACAATCGCTGCTCTAAAAATAGAATCTCGCCCTTTCTTACGTTTCTCTTATTTGACACGTGATTCTTTCAACAATTCCATTGTCTTTAAAAGTAATTGTGCTTTAGCTGTACTTGGTTTGAGTAATTAGAATTATCTGCTTTGATTTTAATTTAGTTAATAATTATTGTGCTTAGTTTCTGTTGACTACCTGCATACAGTTTTTGGAAGATGAGATAATGGCTGCAGTTATGAAGGAAAGTCGTAACATGAAACTGAAAAAGTTGCAAGGTGCCAACATGTGCCGATCACGGGACCCCGTGTCACGGGAAAAGGCCTACACCTTCGCCACGATGCAAAATGTTTAAGACTTCAAGTCCTCTTCTGGTTGGTTAGATTGTTTTATGATCTGAAATTACATTATGTTTCATAAGATTGTGGGTGAGATCTACTTGCGCCCACCCAGCGCTTGTGTGTGTGGCGTGTGTGCGTGGCAGTGTTAAGATAAAATGAAGAATGGGAGCACGTGACTACCTGTTGCTGTGCTTTGTCATGATGGAACAGGAAAAGGGATGAGAAACAAAAGGAAATCACAGGAGGGAAGGTACAGGAAGGAGTAAGTGATACGATGATAACCCAGCAACAGGTTTACACGCACAGAGAGAAAATGAAAGCGACAAAAAATGACTGGGTAGTAAAAAATTATTTACGAAAACAATACCCATAATGAAGTTTTAAATTATGTCACTTTAGGGTTCGTTGTTGTGTTTTTGTTTCATGTGTACAGCAGTGTAATTTTATGTGTAGTTGAATTATTTATTTTACTTTCAATTCATTATGAGTGAAAAACATTGGAATGATATTTTTGCCGTGAAAAGGTGGGAGTTAAATAAAGCACACAGTAAGTAAGACAGAAAAAAAAAGGGTTGAAGAAGGAATAAATAATTACTAACCTAAGTAGTAGATTTGTCAACTCTGCATTGGTTATATTTTCGTTACTATATTTTTCATTCGATACTGAAAAAGTACTATTCTTTCATTGACAAAAGACAACAGTACTTCACACTGTCCCTGGTGATGCAGATGCGAAAAAATCTACTGCACTGCATTGGACCACCCATGCGCACAGCTCACTAACACACTACACGTGCACACAGCAGATGTGGTTTGTGGTTGGTTTATTTTTAGAACTACCCCACCTCCTCTGCTCAGATGCCTGAGATGCGTTAAGCTGCGCGTGCCTGTCCTGCCCTCTTCTCTCCCCCAACCCTCCTTTATCTTCCTCCTAATCTCTCTCAAACACGCGTGCATGTGTGTGTGTCACGCACAATGACCTTGCAAGCTACCAGCCATGCAGACAGTAGAGTGTGGCTGTGGTAGGCATCATGAAACATACACATCTGACTGGCGCCATACCGCCAACATTTTCAAGGCCGGATTTGAGATAAAACATTATAAGATGCTAGTGTACACAAGAATAGTACTGAAGACTTATACTTTGATTATAAACATACTAAATGTTACATTAGCATTAACCATACCTTAAAAAGGGAAAATGTGAAAAAATAAATACTGCATTACATTACTAAAAATATTTTTAGACGTGTAGGTTTTGTGAAGAATTTTGTCACTGTCTTGTGTAGCGTTTCTATCCCCTAATGTCATTTTCACAAATAATTGTACAGGGTTTAATTCAGTAAATGCTTGTAATTTATCTTAACATTTCATAAAAGAATTGTAAACTTATAAAAATGTTCTTTTAATCACAATACTTTTGTTAACGTAGGAACACATCACTTTATTTTAAGAGAAAAGCATTTTCAAAATTAGGTATCTTATCCCATAGTCTGATGTCGCAAATTTTCGTAACTTTACATCAGGTGCTAATATGTCAGTTGGTTGAAGAGAAGGGTTGGTATGGTATAATTTTGATTACAAGAATATCTTGAAATATTGTTCCTTATTTTAGTTATTTTAAAATGCATGATTGTACAGTGTCTACCTGCTGCTATTTGGTTCGCGGCGATCCCCCAATGCAGCTGCCGCCAGCATGTAACGTCAAGCTGCAGTGGTAGAGTGATTGATTGCTGGACGTTTCTGCGGCAGCCCGAGTCACGCCGTTGGTTATTTTGACTCTATAGGACATGCTAACTTTTTTTAAATACTCCATCATTTAATAAATGTAACAGGCCATGGCCTGTAAGATAGGTTTAAACCCAATTTTAATGAAATTTTAGGGCAAATTTTTGGTTTTGGTGGTCAAAATCGGTCCAATTCGATAATAGCGAGGATTCGGATATAGTGAGGATCGAACCTGGAACCGTGACACCTCGTTTGATGAGACTCCACTGTACGTGAACATGATTTAGTGTTGAACTTTCCTTTTTGCTTTCTCTCTCTCTTACTACCTTTATCTCTCTAAGCCAGCCTGTCTGCCTGTTAACCAAGTTAATACAGAAGATTATGTGTTTAGCACCTGTATCAATGTTGTGTTGTTATTCCTTTCAGTTGAATGTGTTCAGAGCCCAGCTGGCTATTTTGCCAAGAGACTTCATTGGGCCATGGAAGGAGCAGGCACTCGGGACCACACGCTGATCCGAATTATTGTGAGTCGCAGTGAAATTGATCTGGGGACTATAAAGCGTGAATATGAAAGGTTTTATGACAAGACTCTGGAAAGTGCTGTGAAGGTAAGTCGGGGAAATAATGTTAATTTGTTACCATATGAATGCTCAGCTTTTATCTTTGTGTCTATTTATTTTTGTGTTGCACAGGTCCTCTGGCACTGTTTGTGTGATTTTGTCACTGGAGTGGATTTAAGGTCTAGTGTTGTGGTCGCCATAAATTTGGGTCAGGGTTGTTTTTTAAATTCTAAGTGAGAAGTAAGTGTGTGTGTGTGTCTTTGTCTTGTCTGTCTCTGTCTGTCTATATATATATATATATATATATATATATATATATATATATATACATATATATACATATCGTTGTCCTCCGTCAGGTGTGCTGCCTTTGCTCTTCTCCGTTTGATTGTTGGGCCTTTTGCTCGAGTAGCCATAGAACAAATTGAACGGCATTGTGGAGGTGGTGAGTGGTGGTGGACACTCAATTGGGTGGGGAGGGGGTGAGCGGTGGGAGTTTATGATGTAGGCTTGCTTGATTTGGGGGGGGGGGGGTTTGTTGTGCATGTCTTGACTCGCTCTGTGCTGAGCCCTGGTTAGATTCGGGCGATGTCCAGAAGGCACATATGCGCAATGTGCGGAAGGAGTCTCTGCCCCGATTGTTTTGCAGATATTCTGCAAGGTCTGCGAGGTGGTTAACTGATGTCTTCCAGGCCACATTACTCTAAAGTCTGGAGCCTTAGTCCAGGATTGAAAGTTCTCAATCATCGTCGTTGAGTTATTTCTGCTACGGCAGAAAACTAGCCTGTAGTTAGACATGAGTCAAAGGGGACTCTTCGAGGTATGTTGTAGCAATATTAGTTTGGTTTGTCTATGTAACAAAACACATTTCGACTTGGTTGATGGTTTAGAAAAGTTTGTGTGATGAGAAAGTTGCTAAAATGATTTTGCTGGATGAAAGTGTAATTGGAGAAGAGTTTGACATACATTGTTTCAGGTTTGGGATTGCACTCACAAGTTTTCAATTTTAAGATAGTACGTACTGGATTTGTGTGAGTGAGGAAGGAAAGGATATTTAATTGTAAAAGGTTCAAGGAGTAAAATAATTGTTTGCTGGAATTGTGTTTATTTAATTAACATATGTGAATCTTTGAATAATGTTATAGAAACATGTTGAGTATTAGTGTTGCATTTGAAATTGTAACAGAATTGTGTATTTTGGACATATTATATAAATTCTTTTTTGCCAGAGTTCTTGTCTTTTCATTTGAAAGGCATTATTTGTGTCATTATTACCTATAAGGTTAGATTGTTTTCTAATTATCTCCACTTAGAGGAGGTATGTGTTTGAGTTACTATGTATAGTGTTATTTGTTTGAGAAATCTTGAATTTTACTTCCTTTTAAATACGAATTTGGTTACAGTGTTATGAATAACTTTCTTTTTAAATTTAGTGTATCAGTAATCAAAAATATTTTCTTAAGGGTTCTGTCTACCACAATTTTCATCACCATTTTTCTATTTTTTATTTGTAACAGATTTTTTTCTTATTTTAGACACAAAATTTGACTGAATTCTGCTTTTATACATTGCAGGCTACAGTTTCATGCTCATAAAAATAAAGAATGTATTTTTAAAAAAATTATTATTTTTTTAAAAAATTTTATTTTCAGTTTCAGGTTTTTTTTAATACAAATAATTTTTATTCTTTATTTTTATGAGCATGACATTGTAGCCTGCAATGTCTTTATCCACTGTGATTTTTTTGAGTTTGGTTTATCAGTTAGTTTTAGTGTTGACGTTAAAACGGAAACATGCAAAATATGACTTCTACAAGCCATTACACGAAAACTATGAGAGATAAAAAAAATTCCATAAGAACCAAATTTGGTCACATTTTGTGTCTAAAATAAGAAATAAATTATCTGGCACAAAGGCAGAAATAAAAATATAAAATTTTTTGATGAAAATTGTGGTAGACCTCGCTCTTAATGCATACAAAGTAATGGAGGAAACATTAACACCATTCCCATTATTTGCCAGCTATTTGAACAAACAGTTCAATGAAACTATGCCATAACGAGTGTTAACAGTTGCAAAAATTAATTGTTGCTATGGCAAATTATTTCTTCAAAATCAGGGTGTGGCTGGTAACTTGAATAGAATGTAACGTAAGTCCTTTTGTACGTTTTGTTGCATGGCTGTGGCAGCAGTACCTCTTATGAAGTTGGTTTGTTTCACTCTTTGAAAACAAACATTTGACTATATTTATTAGTATAACTGAAGTTTACTATAAAAACTTGGCCACATATAACTCTGTGTTCTCTGTGGTTGAAATGTTATGCTAAGCAAGTAGATTGTTGATACAAATGTTTTGTTTATTGCAAAAAAGAGCTGGAAACAGACCACGTTGTTTCATGGTGACAAAAGTGATTAAGTTTATAAAACTAAAGTATACGCCTTGTCTACTCAAATTGGAAACGTGGGCATAAGATATGTTAAGCAGAACTCCCATTTTCAGAAGCCTCATGATGCTGACTTTGACCACTCAAAATCGTTGACCAATCTTGACCCTTGAAATGCCAAAAATGACACTGGAATTGAGTTTTTCTTGTAAATTAAGTTTTAGTAATCTCTAATCACACTTTGTACAGTATGTACTTACATAACTTTAACTCTACACGTAGGTCTAAACTACAAGGCATAATTGTGATTTGTATTTCATTTTGCTAGGATTCTTCCAGTTTTATTTACAGTTTTTATGAGCTTTTTATGGTTCCTGAAGATAAAGACTTAAAATTTTTGCTTTACAAGCTGATACACTCGAAATCGTGGTTTTACTGAATTTTGAGACTTTGATGCTATGGAATAATAAAACTGCTTATTTTTACTCATTGCAGCAAATAGTATACTGTGTTCACCTTATTTTTCATATTTATTGGACTCTTATGTCTCCTATGCAGCAAGGTTATTTGCAAAAGATACATGGAACGTTACACAAGTAGAACAACTAGGGGAGTTAGCCTTGGCCTGTGTTAAAGTACCATTCCAGCATTCTTCCGGAGCAATTTCGGGAAGCACCATAATGGCTGAAGTAGGGTCTCCTATGTATGGCTAATGATGATGTTGTAAGGTACTTGGCCTACCCACCCTGTTTATTTTTCCAAATTTCTTGCTGTACGACTTTGTAGTTCTTCTGGCTTAAACATAACGTAAGGATTTAAGACTTAAGGAAACCTAAGAGTATAATTTATTGGTGTAACCGGCGTCAACATAGGCCTAATAGAATCCCGGGGAGTTTCGTGAGCACTGGCTATAAGAA
>PNEQ01004426.1:118919-142412 GCA_003012365.1 Medauroidea extradentata | reverse complement strand
AGCCCACCGCGCCGGTATTGTATTGGAGATTGTAAGTGTGCAAAACGTATCCGATGGTTAAGTAAACATCATGCCTCCAAAGTCTGATTTTGCTACTTATTTAGTGCAGTTATCCTTGTGCCAGCATGGCTGCATGAATATTTGGTAAGTTTTCCGTTTCTTGCCGTCTCGAGCTCACGACGAAGGGAAAAGAATTGTGTATCTACCGCTGAACTGAGCAGGCTAGCCGAGCGAACCAATAATCGAACCCCAGGGAGATTAGAGGCAGATGTGTATTAAGTGTAGCACCACAATGTGTTAACAAATTTTCATTGTAGGGAATGTGTCGCTATGGCCTACATTCTGTGACGAGGAACTACTACGTAGTTTTCTTGGCTTTCTGTACAGTCATGTGGAAAATGTGATATTATGTGCAAGCTGCCTAATATTTGATTATTTTCTTTCAGGATGAAACATCAGGTGACTACAAACATACCTTGGTTGCTCTCATTGGTGGACCGTAATCATCTGTCAATGTTGATTTGATCAGTTTTACAGCGGTGAATCTGTATACCAAACAAGGTGCTTGTAGGTTTTTGTACTTAAGTCAAGTTATATGAAAGTGCAATCATCTTCCTTTTTTATGTTACCTTGTACAAATGAGGAAAAGCCATAGTGTGTCATTATGTAGAGTAGTTTTTAAGTACGTATATGTATGAGAGAATGAAACTTGTTCTATTCCCATACAGAACGTAGGAGAGTTGAACTCTCGACTTGCTGTTGTCAAACGTTATATGTTCCCTTTGAACAAGGGACATTCATTTGCAGGTTTCATACGCAGGTTTCATACGCATGTTGTTATACTGCCCTTTGAATAAAGCTGAGTCATTGGGAGATGTTGCTAAAATATCCTGCACTGCGTTGTTCAGTGTACAATAATGTGTAGTTCCTTGGAATCTCAAGAGCTATGTGGACTTAATTGCTGTATTATCACTTTATAGATTGGCCAGGTTCGTTTGTTTTACACTCTAATTTATATATTTTCTTTACAGTACTGTTATGTTAAATTAGTTTATGCTCCTCTGTTTGGTATCATCCAACTTTAGAAATAATATATTTGTAAAAAAAGTGTGTGTTGGAAAATGTACATTCAGACAGCTTCAATTTCCGGTTTCTGGTTATATTTTCCTACCCATTTTATAACCATGTGATAATTAAAACTTGAGTACTTGACTGTCTGGTCGTTATGTAAAGCTGGCTTACCAGAGTGCATATTGCCACTTGCTGTCAGTTAGACTACGCTGTACTACGTAGAATAGATCTGTTGTTACTGCACCAGAAACTGAACATGTAATACTGTGTGTTACGCAGTTGACTTGTATTGTATATGGCAGTTGTTTGAAAATTGAAAAACTGCAGCAGAAAACTTGTATATAGTAAAGAATTTTTTTAATAATACAGTTAGTATATTTTGTTACAGTGTGTTTTGCATTGAAAGTCTGAACAGTTCTCTTTAATCCATTTTTTTTTCTTTTATAATTTTGTTTTTAAATCCTTACTTAAGAACTATAATAACGTTTGTAGTATTAGTGATGTAAAGTGATTCATCTGCTCTGTGCAGTAAAACTTATTACATATACAGACAGTGATAACTCTGTTGTTGGGAGACAAAATTCCAGCCCTCGTTAGTTGTTACTACGGTTCTGGCTGCTTGTCATAGGCTGGGTGACATAAAATTACCTGCAATTTAACTGGCTTTTACAGCATTTTATAAAGTGCTGTCGGTATTTGTTTGGTTAAAAATACAGTCTTCAAACACATATTTTCATTCAAGTACGGTAGTACGTATGTGTGCCTGAAGTAGTCATTTAACCTTTATTTGTTAAAATCACTTGTCTTTAAAGGTATGAATTTTTAAATGTGTATTGTTTGATGAAAATTATGTTTATTATTTGTTGTTTTTTGTATGTGGTAATGTAGATTTCATTAAATTTCTGTACCTCGGAGGCATAAGACACTATGTCCACTTTTTCTCAAAATGCACTATTTTAACATAAAAATCACCGCAGTTTTAAGTACTTTCTATTGGCATACAACACAGTCTGTATTGTGTCAAAAAACCACATTTTTGGATATTAAATAGCTGAATTCATTAGTAAATACTACTCTTCAAACTGCTCTCCTGAAAAATATGATTTTGTAACATAGTGTCTTATGGCTCCAAGGTGCAGAATTTTATGATCATTCCCGTTGTATTAGTTGTCATATTTAGTGATGTAGGTGCATGCAGACATTTTTAGAAACCCATTTGTATGTAAATACGTTGTAATATAAGGCTTGTCCATAGCATAAATTGTTGGAAATATACATATTACTATAGAAATTGTGTTTAAATGACCTTACTCTACTATTGAAATGTAATTTCAGTGTATTGAACTACGAAAGTGAATATACATAATTACATTGTGTTCATTTATGTAATTATTATAATGGTCAACTTACTACACTACTATTAGTTTTCAGTGATAGATATTCCACTGTTCTGCTGACAAATGTGAAAGATAACTGGAATTGTTACGTAGAACCCCTGTATTGTACTTTTTAAGGGACAAATAAAAAGTGGTGTAAATGAGGGACAAGTGTAAATGGAGAGTAATTACAACTACTGTGACAAAACATATATTAATCAAAAATGTTTACAAGTTAACTAATAATTTATTGTGGTACAGGTGTAGTATGTGGCATCATGAAGTCTTTATAAATAAAATGTAATCAATATTCTAACAAAAAAAAATTTTATTTACCATCAACATGCTATTGGACACTACCACATTGATTAAACTGCCCTGCTGTTTTTAAAACTTTATGTACGTATACTTAAGTACAGTCTACAGGTTTCTTTCTATTGAAGTTTCAACCTTCCTCCACAATATCAGCAATTAATTTGTATATGGAGGGAAAAAGATAGTCATCTTCATAAATAAGTGTAAATGGCAGGAATACAATACATGGTTAACATAGGGAAAATATTGGGAACCAGAAAAAATAGTGTATTTTAGGGGAAAATATAATTCAGGGGAATGTAAAGTTGGGGTTCTACTGTACATGCTGCCTCATTGAAATCTTGCACAGGGCTAAAGTAACAATGAAATGAAATATTTTGTACATATGTTATTGTAGTCATAGTCCAGAGTGAGGAACGGAAACAGTACTGGATAAAAGTGCCAATAATAGCTACAGTTTAAACAGTAAAAAAATTTCTACTTTATAAATGGGAAAACATTATAAGAGAGTACATTCCCATTATAAATCAGTTTTAAGGACAAAAAGAGGGTAACCTTATAACCAGGAAAATGTTATAAGTGGGAACATTATAACAAGGTTTTACTGTAATATGTGTTAAAACAACAACAAATAAATTATCAGAACAAGTGCCAAAAGAAAAATCTATTAAAAACTGACAGACCTATGGTTAGTTATGTTAACTAAGACAGCACAGGCAATAGCCAAGATGAATACAAATAAAAACTAAACTGGACCTCAGATTTTAAGAATACTCGCGGTTCCTCTCATCACATTCATAAAATTGATAGCGGCCCCCCACCTCATCATCAAATTTTAAAACTACACTTTTTCTGCAAAGTTCATCTAGTCGGGCCTAGATTTTCGTAGCATTTTGCGAGAAATTAAGAAATGTAATAATAGAAACATAGATTGATATTGGTAGCTAGATGTCTTCCAATCAAAAGCATACTTTTGAACGGAAGATATGACAGACCCTTGTCCCAAATATGAGAAAACCTTGCTCCCGAGTGTTTTCACATGAGCGAATAGCACTTAACATCCGTAGCGTTTAACGGAAAAATAGGGAGAGTAATAGTTGAAATATAAATTTATATCAAACAGATGTCTTCTTATTGAAAGTATTTTTATGAATGGCAGATATGACCGACCATTTTCCAAAAAAAAAAAGAGAGAGAGAGAGAGAGAAAACCGAGCTCCCAAGTGCCTTCTCACGAGTGCAAAGTCCATTGTTAATTTATGCAGAAAACCAAAGAATATACAGTATAATGCTGTTGTTACGGTCCCTCACGGTTTCCAGGAAAAGGGTCGTAACGGGAGGGTCGTAATAGATGAATAGGGACGTTTTTGGCTGATTTTGATCCACCCAGTACCCCTATACACCAAAATTCACCGTTTTTAGTATAAAGTTTATATTCAGTCATCTCTGGTGTAAAAAATACAGTTTTTAAATTAAATATAAATAATTTCAACAGTCAGATGCCTCTGTAAAAATACGGTATTATACTCTAAAAACATCTTCAGTCTCATCTTGATACAAAAAAAACAGCACAAACACAGTGTGACATGCCCTTTCCATCGACTGAGTGTGGAAACAACATATAATTTATTATTGAAAAGTTAACTTATTATTTGCACTTTTGGTATACAGATGTCGTAAGTCATTGCTGTTGTTAAAAGCACAGTGCGCCGACGCGTGTAGCGGTGCCTTGTGGCCTCCCCATGCGCTCGTTCATGTTGTGTAGGAGAGTGGTGGGGTGGGGAGAGAGGCCGGCTGGCCTTGGCTTGTCTTGTTCTTAGCTGGCTGGCTGTACGTGTGAGATCCATCCTGTTTGCCTGGCATGAAGTATACTCAGAACAGAACAACAAGTATAGCTGTTGAGTCTGTTTCGTTATTGCGCATGAACTGTTTCGTTGTGTCGCCGTTACAAGATTTTGAGCTATACAGAGAAACATACGTGTTTGCTGAAGAACAAACATTTCAAAAATGTGTATATTTCTGAAAAACTAGTATGCCTATTAGGAATGCGAACTTGGAACCCCTCTAAAGGGCTAAAACCTGACTTTTCAAGGTGCTTACGCATATAAAATGACTGAATTAATCGTCGCTTAATGTCGTAGGCCTATAGTAAAAATCATACAATTATGGTACTGCGCACCAGTTTAATACTCTGCACTGCGGATAGAGGCACAGTGGCTCTCGGTGTGCTGGCCGCAGTCACTCTTTTTTATCGCTGCCCAATTGAGCGAGCGTAATCAAAAACGTCAGCGCACTACGACTGCACTGGTTGTGTTTGTGTCTTAGGCCGTTTTTATGCTACAGCACAGCCACATGCCTCACGTGCCGAGTAATCAGTAATACACCCAAGAAGTTGTCAAGATCAAGTCGACCTTAATTTTGGCGCAAAAAAAAAAAGGTAATGCCTGATTGTTTTCTTTTTCTGGTTATTTTTACAGACAGAGCAATTTTTTATGGATAAAAAAATAAACATGTCTTTTCTTCAACTCTCCCTCTCCCTCCCCAAAAACTTGGCCCCCCCAGATACATAAACAAGATGATGGCTGCGAGAGTGGGAAGGAAAAAACATGACAGGATGCTAGTTTCACATGACTATCAGACAGTATGGGTGGGGGTAGGTGGGTTCAGCTGTGACGTACGCTACTGTCCGGAGCTGAGAAGGCAAGGCTAGGGGTTGGCGACAAGCGGAGGGCTATGCATTCCCCCCCCCCCCCAACGCCCTTAACTTCCACCCTGCCGCTCTGTTCCTTTCCTTCTCGTCAAAGCATGGCAGTTGATGCACGCACGGACACAAGCAAAATTTGGTTTGTCAATGGCGAGGGGGGTGGTAGTGAATAAATATTGGCTGCTATGGACAGTCAGGAGGAGTGTTATCTTTTTTTAACCATGTGTTTCTTACAGCACAGCACTCGCCAAGGAAAATGCAACAGAGATAATCAAGTAGAACAAATGTGTTTTACAGCAGATTCACCTTAATTTTTCGACCCAAATTTTTCACGGTTCCTCAATAAAGTGTTGTAAAAACGGGATGGTCTTAATAAAGGGGGTCGTAACAACTGGATTTTACTGTATTGATAAACTAATAATTTGCACATAGAGACGGAGATCATCAAAACAAAAATATACGTGAATAGGTAGTTACAATCGTTCATCACCAAAACAAATATTAATGCACTGGTGCACATCTACTAAGCATGCGTTACTAGCCAAGCCAGCACAGTGCCCATGTAAATAGGTAACTCAGCAATGAAAGAAGGAAAAAAATAGATGCATTTATTCATTGTACTATTTTATATTATAACTTCAATATTAATTAAAAGTAACGTCAAAACAACGCCTCGATTTTTGATGCTAAGAAGTTAATTAGTAAAAAAACTTACGAATTGTTGTACACACACGTAGGTAGAAGTAGTATAGAGGGCGGACAGATATTGAAACTGTACAACCGTTCACAAGGTGAAGGATAGATAGCTGCAGCGTAGCATAAACCGACAGTGAACCACCCAAAAACGCCTTTTTGCGACGTTCTTGCTTAAAATCGTCGAAAATTATGTATAAAAGTAGTTGCAAGGAATCTTTTTCACAGCCAAAATGTTGCGTAAAACTTAATTAAGAGTCCTGGTATCGAGCAGTCCACGAACATCTTAATTTATTTCCAAAGTTTGACGTACCCGTGGTTGAGACAAATGAGTCTACATATGACAGATGTGATGTGAAATGCAAATTTTACAAAATGCAGTAATGCACTGTTCAAGCAAATTATATGTCATGTTATTTGTTTGCACTGTGTTAAATTAGTAAAGAAAAAACAATTTCGCTCTATTATTGATAGGGTTTGTGTAAGAACATAAGCAGTTATCGGTGCAAGGCGAGTGAGATATAAGATTTGGCGAAATAGCTTAGAAAATGGCTGTACTGCACTTAAATGAGCGTATGCGCAGCAATGTAACTATAGTACGACCTCCGTTTAGACAGTTATATGTTGTAGAGGCGGAGGGAGTAGGCCGATTTGGCACAGGCGGTGGCGGTGGCAGCAGCGCGTGGTTTTCAAACTGTGTCTACCACATTTTTTAACAGGTATTCACCATTTTTTTTTAATATTGTGACTTGCTAAATAATAACTGCAACTCTTAAACTCATATTTTAACGCTGTGCAGAAGATAATACCGTATTTACCCATGTACCACCCGCACCTTTTTTCCAAAAAACCAAATTGAAAAGTTGGGGTGCGGGTCATACACGTAAATCAAGGTTTTGGATGAAAAATGAGGCGTCGAAAAATGGGATTTACCACACATTACAGACTGCTGGAATGTATTTATTACAAAGGAAATATAACTATATACAATATATTGTTGCGTGTTGGCCGGGCAGCAGGCACATTACATCATGCTGGGTGGTCAGCCCTGTGAGTCAACCAGTGGTGTCATGGGTTTCCGCAGCTATGTCGCATCTCCCGAGAGACGTCACTGGGTTTCCCCGATGACGCCAGTACAAATACGTGACTTTCAAGAAGTACGACCAAGGTAATGTCTATTTTTAGACTTCTGATCACCGTATTTCATCAGCCATTGACGTCATTGAAGGGGCCGTATAAAAGCATCGGAACTGCGCAACATGAGTCAGTCTAGTATTGCAGAGTCAGGAAGTGATAGTCGGGAAGTGACAGTCATGGAGAGAGTGGAAGTGATAGTCGGGATGTGACAGTCAGGAAGTCTTAGTCTGGAAGTCTTAGTCTGGAAGTGATAGTCTTGTGGAGTCTAAGAGTCTGAAGTCAGAAGAGGGGCAGCGCCCTTAGGGGTGGCGTTGCCACTGGGACGGCGATGGACGTCGTTAGAAGTGACGGGCCGAGAGGAGACACTGGCGGCGGCGCAGATATGAGGTTCCAGCGCCTTGGGGACAGAATCACGACGGCGCCGAGGCTGATGTAACATCGGCAGAGCTGACGAGGTGTAGCGACTCGAGGATGGCAACACGACTGCAGCGTTGGTCGATGTCGAGGCTGAGTAACATCAGTGCCCTACAGAAGGGACACACAACACTCAGGTGTTGTGTCGGCCCGACTGAGCTGACGAAGTGTTGTGTCTCGAGGATGGCAACACGGCAGCGGTAGTCGGTGTCGAGGCTGTGTGACGCCAGCGGGCTGCAGGAAGGACGAACAACACTTGTGGTGTTGTGTTGGAGTGCTGCAGAGGTGGTGAGTTGTGGAGAACAGCACTGACGGTGTTGTGTCGAGGAGGGCAGTAACTAGTTACTTGAGGAGACTGTCTACCTGGTGATTCAAGAGAAGAAGTACTTCGAGAGTTCGCTATTGGTACTGCTCGAAGGAGGTGTTTAGCTTGTGCAGAAAGGCTGGTGAGGGCATCTTGGTGATGTCAGGAAGACATCTTGGTGATGTCAGGAAGACGTCTTGGTGACGTCGGAGTCTACTGCGAGGCTACAGGCACATACCTTCGGAGCAGTACTGGGTGAGACAAGAGGGCTTCTGCTGCGGGTCAACAGGTGAAGAAGAGGTGTGCGACGGGAGCCGAACCGAAGACTTCAAGAGTGAAGACAGTGGTGCACTCTGGGTGATGCACTGTACATGGTGAGCCATCCTCCCTTAGGACTGTTAAGGTTGTACATTGTCATTTGAGTAACTGTTGATTGGATATATGACAGGATTTTGTGATTTGTAGTCTTTAATTGATTAATGGTAAATATTCTTGTTCTTTAATTGTCAAAGTTAATTAACGTTCTGTGGCACAGTACTAATTGTGTGCGTAATTAATTCTGTTGTGAGAGTTTTAGTTGATTACTGTTTTGTGTATTTCATGGCTTTGTGAGCTATTAAATCCAGTACTTGATTTAACTCTCTTTTATTTATAATTATAAGACCTCTATCCCAAAATAACTCATGGGAATTGCCCACATGTAAAGTTTGAGTGTTTCTCAAACTTGTAACAATATCATCAGATTGTAGCTTATTAGATGTAAATACACAACACCGGCATTACCGTCACCCACGCCGTGTACCAACGTACCAGCAATCTTAGGCAGCGCCGGCCCGTGCTGAGATGCGCCAAGCCAGCACCACGCCATTTAGTGAATTGTTTTATTCTAAAAACGTCTGCATATTACAACAATGTTGATTGACTATGCATTATTTGACTTGTTTGGCCCGATGAACAAGCATCTACGCACGTACAAGCAGAACGGAGGCTAGTGTTTCGTAGCACCGTCAGAATGTGATATGCAGCACAGTACAGCGCGGAGGCAGAGATAGTGTTTCATGGCTCAGTCAGAATGTGCCACAGTACACTTCGGCTGAGCGCGTTCTTCAGTTAATGCTTGTAGCAACAGAGTGCAGCATACGTTGCCACGGATTGTTCCCCTATCGTTTGCCCGTGTTCCATGCCAGCCATTGCCATCTTTATTCCAACATGCTGCGTGTAGTGCTACGCATTACGTTTTCACGCAAAAGTAAATTAAATACAAACAAAATTGTGAAAAAATTATGTTTTCATTCGGGCATATTAACAATAAGGGGCGCGGGTGTATACTTTTCGGGTATAATTTCGTTACGTTTTTTTTATGCTAAAATTAATTAAATTTAAACAAAATAGTGAAAAAAAAATTTTTTCCCCAAGAGAGTATGATGAGAAAATGGGGTGCGGGTTTTACATGGGGGCGGATGGTACATGGGTAGATACAGTATATACTTTAATAATTGTCACTAATTCCATTTATTATTGTTGTTATTATTATTATTATTGTTATTATTATTATTATTATTATTATTATTATTATTATTATAGGGGTTCGTGAGACAATATTCGTAAAATTGCTACCTTCATTAAATCCAGGGTTCGTAAAAATCGGGTTTCTAGTGTATATGGCAGAACAATTAAGTCACAAATGCAAGGCTAGTGAAACACGACACAGAGCATAGTATGTTTCTGTACACTAACTTGTCTTGATGCAAGCAGACTGAAAATGTAAACTAGAAAACTCTAGTGTCTATTCTGAGCTCCTCCTCCTTGTGCAGAGGATGGTAGTCGAGCTTGCTCCCTATTGGTTGTGAACCTAAGATGGGTATTGCAGGCTATTCGTGTTGTGTGTTGGTAGTTGTATCATGTTTCATGGTATACAGTAATTTTGTTTGGAAAGATGTGCCATGATGCACTCGATGTTTGCTAATGTACTGCTGGTATGTTGGAGTAACCCGTTTCCCCTCTCCTGTGCGCAAAGATGTCCTTGAGAAGTTATAGCGTTAATAGTGTTGCGACGGTAAATTTCGGGCTTTCTTCTTCTTCTTCTTCTTCTTCTTCTTCTTCTTCTTCTTCTTCTTCTTCTTCTTCTCACCCATACTGGAAATAGGTGGTAAAGTTATTTTGGTTTGTAATTTAAAGAGTATTCAGTTTTCGTAAGTCATTTCTTTACTTTTTGAATCGTGAAAATCTAGAGTGTTCTCTGACAGACTCTCAGGTTTAGTTTTTTTGTTCACTGTTCCTGGTAGCCTGCAGAGTTGGTTGTTACTGCAGTGCTTGTAGATTCCTTTGTGGGCAGTGTCCCGGTAGTGTGCGCAGGCCAATGGCTGTGTGTTAGGTTGCAGGCTGGTGGGGGGTGTGGTGATGGATGTGTCTGTGTCGCTGGGCAGTCGTGTGCTGTGGGTCCTTCTGCTACTTTCGGCGTTTGGCAACCTTCTGGGGGCACTGGACACCTCTGTCAACACTCCCCCGCTCCCCTGTCCCACATTAACAGCTGTAGTAGGGCAGACGCACTGGCGAGTTGTGTAGTACAGCACATTTCTGTCATTCCACTCTCGGACAGTCCCCCCCGCCAGTGGCGTCAAACGTCACTGAGGAGTGAATGCCCTGTATGGGACTGTAAGGGTAGATGTTGCGCTGGTCTAAAATGGTCAGTGCTCACCATTCCAGGAAGGTAAATCATGGAAGGTTCTGGACGGCACAACCAATTGTTATAAATACCTGCCGGCCATGTTTTGGTGAAATTTTTTTCAGGAGTCTTTCGGAACTCTTTTTGGCGAGGACTTTATCCAAGACTTTTTGGTTGTTAGACTTTTTCGATCTTTAGGACGAGCATGGCGATGCCCCAATGGGCGAGGCGTAAGCCTAAGTGCTCAGGCTGCCAGATGGCAGGTTCCGGCTTAGTTAGTTTTATTATTAGTAGTAATTTTATTTTACATCGGGTAGTCATTTAATATAAAATTTTACCATGGGATAAGAAGACTTCGTAGGCCTGAGATGGATGGGACTTAGCTGGACAGGAACATCAAAACCATAAGTATTCTTTTTGTTTGTTATTCTTAATTATTTAATTCCCCTTTAGTTTTTGTGTTCGGTATTTGTTGTAATAGTTGTGGATTCCTTTACGCGTGTATTTGTTGTTAGCCAGTACAATCGCCATTTTTTTAATGATTCTGAATAATGTAATGACCTTGAGTTTGATTGTAATGACAGAAACCACTTTGCTTTGCCGTATGTTTTCTTAATGTAATACCTGTTCACAATTCTTTACAATTGATAACATCTATTTGTAAATTCGTGCTTTAAAATCTTTTCCGATTTGTACACTTTTATTTTCATTCATGTAATATTTTTGTAACATTTTATTTTAATATATTGTAATAAACACCTGTTATTTGAATTCATTCTTTTATTTCAAATATACAGTCTGTAGTCCCTTTAACTTTATTTGATACCCCCTAATTGCAGAACATGTATCTTTATTAAATTACTTTATTAATAATTGATCATATGTGACAAGGTTGACCTGCACACTAAAAGATAGGAGACGCGACCTGTATGGGACGTCATAGTCTATGTTCGATCAACAGTACCCCTCGCATAGAAAGTTTGCCAAGCAGTGTTATTACTATATTTCAGTAGGTTTGTTGTGCTCTACCAAACATTAGTAATTTATGTAGCTAGGCTACAAGGTGGATGTCTTGTCATTAAAGTGTTTTGTTTTTATTTGACAAGGAGCTACGTATTTATTTCCCCCACAGTTCTTTTAATAATTAGAGAGTTTATTTTATGTTCATGGTTTGTCTTATGGTTCAGTCAATTGCTGGTTCATTTATTAGTGACGTTTATTTGCTTTTCACCTCGTAGTCTTAGCATAGCTAGATAACTGGTATTCAGATATACACACATCCCTGAGTTTACAATTCAACACTTTGGTTACAGACATAATTGTTTAAATTAACTTCCAATCCAACGACACTGTCACCTCACATTATAAAATATTTATTTACCTTATTAATTTTATTATGACACAAATTCCATCGTAACAAAAGTACTGTATATACTAAGTCTAAGAAACACTTTTTTTTTTACGTTGTTGCATCTTACAATCAACTACCAGTGTTTTTTGGTCAAGTCATTAACATCCAGATGAATGTACCAGATGATAGAAAACAATTGTCGCACGCCAGTAGTTGTACGCCAGATCTACTCGCCAAACATACGAGAAACATACAAGATGAACCCTTGGAAAATAGGGTGACGCCTCACTTGGCCCCAAAACAGCAAACAAAAGTCCGCCTCTTCTTTTTACATCGCAGCCTTACTCACCTTTTGACATTTACCTTTCGACAGTCTAGGTTGTAAAACTCAAATTTTCTGTTAAGATACTGTTAATTTAGGTGTATGAAAACGTTCTGCTACAGTTTTAACCAAAAACTAGGCTGGAATACAAAAAAAAATTTACTCATATTTTTTATTTATTCTCGAAAGCAATTTCAAGCAAGGTTTTACAAATCATACACGGCATTACAATACATGAAATAATTGGCTTTGGGCACTCAGGAACTCTTAGATTAAAGAACAGACCAAAAAACATCCTGAAGAAAAACTGAAAAAAATTAATTTAGCACTGCAGAGGTCCACACGAAGATTATAAAGTTCCCACATCTCAATAAACAAAAGAAGATTACTGGGTATGGAAAACCAGAGCAAGCGCCTTAATGGCCACACGCATAGGCGGAAGAAAAATTGGCTAGGCCGGTATTCCTAAACGTTTTTATAAGGGTTTAAGTGCAGGACATTACTTATTCGTTACTAATCTGTGACTTTTTCTTGCCTTAATATAATTATGCATGCACAGTATGCTTACCTCTACAGACAGCTACACACGTTACAGCGTATTTTACTGCTTGCTGCATGCATATTGTTTTTAATAATAAAAGAAAACAAAAACAGTCGAACCACACAGAAAATGAAACTTTGTGGCAGCAGGAATACTAAATAACAACCCACTGGCATTTTAAAAGTCCGAATAGTCCAAAATAAACCAATTTGTGATTTTCAAAGTATTACAGTATAAGTACATTTTATTCTAACAGTATTATGTAACTGATTTGGTAGCTCAGACGTTAAGGCATTATTATTTGGGTTCGAATCCAGGCCACTCCAAAAGTTTTATTTTACTTTTTTTTTACGTTATATAGCAGAATAAGGTAAAAATAAAAAATTAAGTTAACATGAATAATGAACCATTGTTGATGAATAGAAATTTTCAACTGCAGTTGGTCTTTAAGAAATTCGTGTCTGATGTACAGAATTGAATGACTTGACTTTTTTTTCTCTTAGTACTCTAAAATCGAAAGAATATTGGACGTACAATCAAGAGGCACTTTTTGTAAACCGGCCTACTTGGAAAGGACACAAATGCAATAAATTGTTATATACTGTTGATTTAAGCACATATTTATGAGATACAATATGTTTAAAAAATAACACATTCAGAAGTTTTGACTATGTTGTTGTTTACAAACACTCCAATATTTTTTTTAATCAATTTCCGAAATAAAATTTTTATTAGTAAAGTAAAACAAATTTGGTTTATTTTTTTACGTGAAGAACTAGTTGCATTTAATCTGCATTACATCATGTTAAATAAAAATTTTATAAATTATTAAATGTGTTCACGATGTATTCACCTACAAAAAAAAAAAACTTAACGGGATGTTATAAATATAGTATTTAAGCTTTCAACTTTGTAAAAACATTTCCATTCTCATGTCATTGTAATTAAAAATTTAGTTAAATATGTAAAAACAAATTACAGATTTGTAAAAGTCTAATTCAAAAAGCTGTTTGTACGACAAAAAATCTGCTTGCTGATTCAGTGGCTTGTGTATAGAGATGATAGGACATTTAGTAGGCGTGCCAATTCTGCTCTTAACGTAATCGTTGTTTCAGGTCCTTTGTCGAAAGGAAAATCCCAAGGTAAGTGACCACATTTAAAAAACTTTAGTTTTATTTTTAAAGTAAACAGTAGTACACTAATCTGCAAATGATATGTTCATATATCGAGAAAGTACAAGCTTACGTAATAAGACTACGTTCCTCAATTTGGTGCAAATAAACCAAAAAAATTCACATTTATCGTGTAGATATAAAAATAGGAAAATATATCTTTGTTTCTTCATGTGATGATAGTAAACGTACAACAATTGGAACTAATTAAACCAAATTTGAACAATAAAGGTTTTTAAATTAAATTTTCTTAGTCGGCCCAGTTAAGTAAAACAAATAATAAATTCATGACATGAAATCTTGGAAATCAGAGGACGTTCATTACTATAAACATTGGATCGTCAACAAATAAAAGTTTGTCTTCCAGTTTGATTCTTTCACTTTAACAGCTGTATTTTTTGGTCCGATCTATAGTCCCAACAAACTTTTATCATCCAGTTTAAACACTCCTTCAATTTAAAAATAATTTTTTTCAGTCCCTTGAGAGTCGTCAAACTGAGAGATTACTGTTACATTGAATACACAATTCTCTTTTCAGTTACGCGGGAAAAAGTGTGTTAATTTAACGTGGTGGTAGCTTATGAAAAATATGTCTAAAATATGTCCTCAAATTTTTCTGTACAGTGAAATATAGTGGTAGTAATGTTAACCTGTAAATAACCACAAAATGTTAATTTATTAAAAAAAAAATTTTTAATTCAATTTTTAATTGCAATTCATTTCACGGAAACATTCAAATTACATTTTTTTTTATTTACTTTTTCTTAAATTTCTCTGCGCGATATTAAGACAATCGATTGTGAATCATCCTGTGTTTAAAACTGAATATGATATACTATTAAAAATACATTAATATCTGGCATATTTATTGAATTTGGTGATTTTCAGATGATCAAGAAAACATATTCACATTGCCAGCATTTTGATAGACTAATATAAACGTGTGTGTTCAAAAAATTAGTTTTAAATATCTCGTGAAAAAAAAAATTTAATGGCTGCTATCATGAAAATATGACCAAAGTACTTAAAAGTCAAATCAACTTAAGTCTACTGTACTATAACTTATTTTTACCAAGTTTGATTACATTCGCTCCGTATGTTTGAATTTTTTTTATTGTGGGGGAGAAATATGAGAAACACACAAACGGACAACGGAAAGTAGGCTTAAGAGAAAAGAAGAAAGGCCTTTGTGGTCCTGCACACGTGTGCAAGTCTTTATGGTGGCTGTTTGCCCAGGCTGCCAAGCTGTGTGCAGTGATTCTGCAGTTACCAGATTATTCGAAAAATACTCGATGCATATGAGTGATGTCTGCTTAGGAATATTATTCAGAGTACGTTACACGTATATGTAACAGTTTCAGGTTCACCAGTAATCATTAAAACACATTACCAAGCGGCCGAAATGGCTTTATGGGTGTTTTTGCAGTGCTTTTTGAGCATTGAAATCTTGGTGCAGAATCTTTTATAGGATACAGACGTGTACAACTCATCTTTATAGTCAAAATTACATCTATGTCTTGTAGAGGTGAGTTGTCTGCGAGAAAACTGCACGCCAGTTAGTTACTTCTGCGCCTAGAGGTTAAGGTAATGCGTGATGTGCGTGCTTTCTCGATCTTACAGCTTCTGCATTTCAAGGTCTCGAATGTGCAAAATACGTCCACCTAGATAGCAAATTCTAGATTGTAAGCATTAAATGTGCAACACCAACATTACGTCAGTCAAGAGAAAGGCCGCGGCCTGCCTGCTTTGATGAGCCGAGTTTGGGGCATCAAGCTAGCATGCACCTAGATCCTTTGTCTCATTCTCCCGGTTCAATGAGCGAGCATGTAGGTAGACTCTTTCAGCGCAGCGTGTGGTGGCTCTGCCAGAAAAAGGCCACATTACAGCACACTACCGACAACTGCAAAGAGAGCGAGAAGTACACGCTGCTGCCGCTGCGGTGCATTCACGTGCCGTGCAGCGCACCCACCATTGCCAGCTGTGAGCTTTCTTCAATGCTACTTCCAACATGTTAAACAGTGCTGAGCTTAATTTATTTCTTAAAACGTTTTATACGTATGTAATTCACGTAATATTTAACGTTATTTAATTACGTGTTTGAACAAAAGACATATTAAAATTGTAATGTGAAAGAAAAATTTCTTGAGAGTATGTTGAAAATGTGGGGTGCGGATCTTCAATGGGGGCAGGTGGTACATGGGTAAATACAGTATTTGTGTATAAATAAAATGGTTGGGGGGGGGGGGGAGGAATTACTAGTGTCAACAATTTTTTTTTGGGGGGGGAGGGTTGAAAATATTATTTGTTAATCTTTTCAGGATATTGAACATACAATCTAAAAGATCCCGTAGCAGTATGGGGTGCACAGAGATGAACAAAAACGGTCGGTGGTGGCATGTATATAGGTTCGATAGGTACGGTAGTGTGCCATATCCATTATTGATTTAACATGTAAATTCCTACCCTTGCTCTTTCCAGAACTGGAATAGGCAGCATCCCTGAAGTGTTACTACTACAGCGTTTGCGAGTTGCAACAACCTAATACCTCAACTCACCAGTACGTTTACAACTATGTCGAACAAAATTTGTAGTGTGAGTTGATGTATAATTAAGTTGTAAGGTCCTTCATACAACAAAATTACCACTGGACATGTTTGTTCTCTCAGGCTGAGGATATGGATTGATTTAGTGGAAACTGTAGTGTACCAGCAAGATGCTGTCTCGCTGCATTGGAGCCTAGCTGTGCACAATGTAGGATCGAGAAGAGTGGTATTATCCATTGACTCCGAAAAGACCTGATCTTGCCCTTCTGAACTTTTCCTTCTGGTCAAGAATGTTGTCTACACTGCAAAGATTTTAGGCATGGAGCTTTTACATCAGAAAATCATTGCTGCCATTTGATATGGAATACGTGGATGGAGGCTGGATATTGCCTGGTTATATGCAGAGCTACAAGTGAAGTTTACATAGTCCTTCCTGTATATTTAGGCACACCAACCAAATCAGTTAAATATTTGACGCTCTGATTTTATGACCTTGCAGTCATATCCCATTTAGAATCAAAACTAAAACATGTTACTATTTTTTAATTGCTGAATTCTATTTAAAATGTAACAAAGCAGTTACAGTATGAATGTAGAATAAAAATAAAAAGCTTTGGAAAATGATCTTGGTTTGATCTTATGGCATTAATGCATGTAAATCAGATATAAAAAACTGAATAGCACAAGGTGTCTAGTAGAGATGTTACTGCAGTTATATGTCTCATGTAAGAGTTCTAGTTTTTGACAGTTCTGAAGTCTGTAAAGTGTACACATTTCTGCGGGAAAATACTGTTTGTTCTGATGAACTGGACAGTTTGAGAGCCAGCTAAGTGTATTTGTGCAAAAGTTATTTGTGATAGAGGAAAGTAGTTGTTACTTCATGGAAATAGCTCTAAAAAGAAATGCCAACACAGCTGTCAAAAAATAGAATCCTCACATGAGCAGCCAGACTTCACCTGCTTGAAGATGCATGTCCTGACATCAATGATGGCTGCAACTGCATCGACAATACATTTATGTTTCAGTTCAGGTGTACTTTCGAATACCTACTGCATAACATACGTTTTATATCCTATGATAATCTATTTTAAAAACCTGGAAACTGCTGGTAGATTACTAATTTACTAAAACGTGTAGTGTGTAGACAAATGTGTAGGTACTTACAGAGGAGTAATTGCAGGTAAGATCGAAAAAACATTTTTCACAAGGTTGCAACATTTCGCTGACAAAGCTCCATCTTTCCTGGGGAGCAAATAATGGCACACTGCAATGTTGTGATTGGTAAGCCATCATTCACGGCTGGTCAACCACATGAAAAATGTGCCTTGCAAATGTGTTTTATGTTCTCTTACCCACAAATGCAGTTGTGATGATCAAGTAGGGTGAGAATAAATATTAAAGCATTAGCTGGAGCTACTTATGTTACTGATTTTACCTGTAAGTATTTGACAATGTGGACTAATGTTTTCTTACAACATTTTGCATTTTTGTGAAGGAAAAGGAAAATCATCTCAAATTTAAGTTTGTATTGTCAAGTCGTTTCCATAAGAAAAACACATTTAACTTTATTTATGATACTTCAACTACTTGTAAAAAAATGTGTTACAAGAAGCTCAATTCAATCAGATTAATTTCTACAAATTTAAAATATGTATTACGTAGTGTAAATATGTTATTTTAATGTGCAATGTCCTAGTACAGCTTTCAAAATTAAGTAAAAATTTAATAGTGTTTCTGTACATTCATGTATGTAATATGAAAATATTGGTATGGAATGAAAGAACATGAATCATTTTGTAGTAAGTGTTATTATTTTCAAATTCATTTCATTACACTTGCAGAAAATGTGTGATATTAAATTGCAAGTAAGTAAAGTGAGTATAATTTATCTCTCAATTGTAATATTGTCCAGCTTGGATTTTTGGTTGTCTGTGTGCAAGACATCAAGTAATTTTATCACACTGTGTTTAATTTAAACAAAATTTTAAATCTTCAGATTATCCTAACTCAGTAAAACCAAAGTGTTGCATTTAAACTTGTTCTGGGAAAGCTAGCATTAATTTGTTTTGAGTATGATTTGAACATGCTGAAACAGCTGAGGTCTGTTTCATAATGTCATTAACCAGGGAACACTTTTGTGGTACTAGGGCTTTAATAGATGACCACAAATACCATTCCTATTCAATCATGCAGCAAATTTAATTTATTTTAATAAGCCTACTCAAATGAATTGATCAAGACTGAGTTTCTTTGTTTTCTGTGAAGTCTTCGAGACTGGAGTGGATATTTCTTCATCTCCTTGCTGATTCCATTCCTGCTCCTCAACTGAGCCGTAAAACCAGTAGAAGATATATGAGGGCACAGTAATGCCACCAGCTATGTAGAACACCTTCGCCCATTGGTCGGCAGTTTGCTGCAACATTTGAATATTTGTACCATCAATGCATATGTTTCCAGAGTACAGTAAGATCTATACAGTTGTGGTATGTTCCAGGAAAAATAACTTTTTTGTAGAACTTAATTGTGCATTTCATTTCCGCCGTCACTGTGATTATCTAAACTGTAGAACCCTGTTATAATGTTTTTCAAGAAACCTATAAAAAAAGTGTTATAAATGCAGGAAAATGTTACAAGCAGGAATAAAAATTTTTACACCAATAAAAGGATATTACACACAAGTAACTTAAAATTTCATAGTTAATTGCAGTAAATAGGCTTATAATAAGATTAAATGAGGCTGTAGTTAATGTGCCATCAGAAACATGATTAATACATACAGTATGTGTAAAATTGAGACTTTCCCACTTGTTTTCTTTAGGTTCGTGATTATCACTTTCAGAATCACTATCGCTGTAATGTACATGTATGACACTTTCCCAGACATTAAAAAGCTGTTTTTTACTGTGGTGTTTAGTCCACAGCTTAACTTATTTTATCTAAAACAGTATTGTTAAAAAATGTTTTGCCTGAGTTGTGGTTATTGTCTGAGACTAAAGTGATGTTATATGCAGGAAATGAAGATGCTAGTGTTGTTATAAGTAGGAAGTGAAAGCATTATGCTTTATGGAAAAATGGTGAGACCAAAGAAAAGTGAGTGATGTTACATGCAGAAAAATTTTATAACAGGGTTCTACTGTATAACGTTCGGCTGCTATTTGTTCTTACCTCGTATTGAATGTTAGAGTCCTGTTGCTTTTATTTTGGCCACTGCTTGATGCCGCGATCCTGCAAAATGTTTATTATTTGTTAATTATTTCCCCGTGCTTTTTTTTTGTACTCACAAGTTTGTATTTGTAAAATCATGCCTTTAAGAATATAGGTGTATGTATTTTGTGGTTTAATTAGTTTTTTAATTAGTTCAACTAAGTTTCATGTAAAATTCGGTTCACATGCATCAAGGAGTTAATTGGGGAATTTTTGCTATTTGCGAGGTGTTTTGCACGCCTACATGGCGATATTTCTTGCAAGGTAGTTGGCCTGCCTGCTCCTGCAGCCCGCCTTCACCTTGGTACTGTTATCTCCTCCACCTCTGGTAGGCCACCCACCCACCTTACGTGACCCCCTACAGCCTGGGTATATAAGGAGGGCTAGCAACCATAGCTAGTCAGTCGTAAGGACCTCCAGTACACCTTGACACTTGTCTCCTGAGTGGATGATGTCCGAAAGGCCCCTTCAGTGAACCTTCAACCTACCTTACCTTCCTAGTGTACTCACAAGGGGTGATGTCTGAAAGGCCTCCCAGCCCATACACACACAGTCCACTGCAGGTTGGTGATGTCCAAAAGGCCCAACCTGTGAGTATCCTCACCTTGGATCGCCAACAGTGATTCTCCTTTACCTACCATAACTCTTACCTACCTGTTTAGAGTGTCTGGTGGCACTGCTTAAATCCTTAACTCTCACCTGCTCCATTCTGAATTTATTGAGCTTCATATGAACTTGAGCTTCATGGCTAATACTTTGAGGTGAACTCAATGACCGGAAGTATATACATAGTGGACCAGTAGATCTTTTTCCGATTTGTGTCCCGAGAAGTGATGCACAGTACTGTGTGTTTGTAGAAATGTGCATATAGATTGTGAGATATTTGTAATTATTTGATAACATTTGTGTCCAAAGTTTTGTAATTATTTCAGTGATAAACGTAAAGAGATCTTTGCATATTTTGAAGTTCAAGAATTTTTCATTTTATTTTCAGTGTCAGAAGTGTTGGAATGACACCTTGTACTGAAGGATGATATTTGTTTGATAGAAGAGCTTAACTTGAAAGCTGCAAAATTAAGAAAATAACAGTCTAACCCCGTGCAACAAGACTTAAAAGTCTAATAATTCTGCCAGCTATCCCCCTACTAGGAGAGGCACCCTTGCTCCCAGAGTTTTGCAATCAATACAGAGGCCAGCCAGAGAGTAGCAGTAGACCAGAAGGTATACTACATGTTAGAAAGATACTTAGAGAATTTCGCAGGCTTGTTGAAAACCTTGTTTTAGATTAATGCGAATTACCTACCCTATGATTAAGAGAAGTACTCTATCTGGTGCATGGACGGCGTTGCAGCTTATCACTCGTATTATTTTTTACACAAAACCACATAACTTATTTATATTATGTTTACCTATGAAAAGAACACACACTTGAAACTATGCTTCTATGTTTTTAAAATTGCAGCACTCTTGTTAGAAACATGATTTTCGGGCCTCTCAAAATGGCTAAAAACTGAGTTTTTTAGACTGTTAAACTACAAAAATATTACCTGAATTCGTAAAATGTAAAGCGCAAGGCATGCGTTGGACTTTACTTCATACTATCCCAAAATAAAATATTAGGGTCACCGCTTTAAAGTCCCATAGAAAAAAAAGACTACAACGGAAACCTCGCACGCCAGTTTGGCGTACTGCGAATAGAGGTAATATGCTTCCCATCTAGCTTGGTACTCTGGGTCTTATCGCTCTGCTGTTCTCATGCGTCTAAGGTGGAAATTTGACACAGCAAAGGATTCCTCTTAAGGGCGCTGCTTACCTCGGAGCCCTGGCGGAGAAAGAATGGGGTTTTACGTGTTAAATTATTTTCAGTGGCAACTCGGCCACCTTTAGTGATATTGCTTCCGGACAAAAAACATTTTCTGCCAAAAACATCGCTACATAAATAAAATTGCAGAGAAGAAATTATCAATAGCCATTTTCGCGTGATTTTTGTTTGTAAAAATGCTTTTTTGCTCACAATTTTCAGGGTATTGAAAAAACTGCCTACACTATCCATAGCAATGTACGCGGCACTGAGACGAACAAAAAAAGTCAGTACTGGCATATATATATAACTCCAACCGTTACTGAGCCAGATGGAAAATCACTTAACCTGTAAAACCCTATGCTTGCTTCTGCCGTGGCTTCAAGGTAGGCAGCGCCCTTAAGAGCCTCTTGTCCCATGCCCAATAATATTCTCTTGTGGCTCAATCTGGTCGGCACTCGCCAGATGGGAGTATATTATTTCAGGCTGTGCTATAGCTGACTCCTAACAAGTTTCATGCTCACGCACTTTACAGCTTAAAGCAAGCCAACCTGTACTTGCTAACCCAGACTAGAGGCAACAACATTTTCACTTAAGAAGGGTTATGTTCACAGGTACAAAAAATTTCCTAAAATGTCACATTTTTTTACAATTTTATTTGGTAGTGTTTTAAAAATTAAGTACACTAATATATATAATATTCTGACAAAAATTTTTAAGATTTTAGAGAAAATTCCTTTGGAGTTCTAATATGCTACATGTCAACTAAATTGCTGTGTTGTTTTTTAACACGTGAGATAAATAGTTTAACTCAAAGAGTATGTAAACCTAAAGGAAAGAGAGGGAACTCAATGCCATGAGATGTTTACAACATTCCCCATCTTTATGCACTAGCACGCCTGTGTAGCGAACTGTAATAATGAGAAATATGATCGTAAAATGTGCATCATTATAGTTTATACACTTTGGTGCGGATTCCGGACGTAACTTTTGTTTACATTTTCATGAGTTGTCTGTGTCTTAATCTTACAGTATTAATCAATGCCGTACGTGTGTAAAAAGGTAATAAAACATTTAATTCTGTATATAAAGTAAAAGGTGATTACTGATATTTTTATTATGTACCTTACATATTAAGTTAATGTTTGCTTATTCATTCTTGGTGACCGACGAAAAGCTGATATAGCCTACTTGTTCTTAGGAAAAGTTTACTTTATGTATTAATGTTGACAGCATACACAATTAATACCATAATGTATGCAGCAGTATAATGTACCATTTAAACCACACGCATACAAAAAGCCATATACAGTCAGTGTTGTACTTACTGTCTCTGTGCAGCCAAATGGAATAGGTGCATACACAAATTTTAATAAGTACAGTCAGAATAGTAAAATTTTATTTATTTAAAGGTACAGTAAACTGAATTGCTAATTTTATTAACACTATACCTTTATTGACACGTTATGTCCAGTTCTCTGATATACCTTGCAAAACTCATAACCATTGAGAGTTTCAATTTAACAGTTATAACATGTTTCAGCCACAAATATATGATTAGCATAAATGAAGGTACCGTAATCAACTTGAAAGCTATTTTCCAAGTTTATAAAAATGAAACTTGCAGAAACTATAAATGTTACCTAATATCGTAATATATCTGATGTTACTATTGAGACAAATATATATTGTCTGGTAGTATGTTTTGTTATGTAATATATGCTTTGTACCTTTTTCGCTGGGAGGCGTTTTGATTATGGTGAGGGTAGGCTGCGCGCGCAGCTGGTGCGCTATAGACGAGGAGTGTGGAAGTGTGCCGCGCCAGGCAGACGGATGTTCGACGGGTAACGAGGCAGTTGACCCGAGGTGTTGAGAAGGAAG
>PNEQ01004426.1:56412-117919 GCA_003012365.1 Medauroidea extradentata | reverse complement strand
CACCGTCGAAGGATCTCCCGAGGACTGTTAAGGACTAGCGGCAATGCTCGTCCCTCATTGATTCACCCAGGCTGCTGGTGCATTGGACTGCAAACTACGTTAGACAAGGTATGAGGCGTCAACCTTAAATACGTGCATTAGACTGTCCGGCACGGCTATCTGTATACGAAGTACTATATAGTGCGCGAGCTGCAGACTTCAACTTTGTCCGTCCTCCCCGGCGTCATTTATATTGTGTTTAAAGCAAATATATGGTTCCTTACCACAAAACATGTCTGAACATTGTGATACCTCCCTTTTTTGGAATTATGTTTAACTCTGCTGTCTCCCTAATTAGCTCAGAGAGAGGCAGAGTCGTTACCACCCGAAGTCATACGAAACGGGGGGTTTCACTATTAACGCCGTCGGGTGGGATCGGGATAGCGAACTAAGCTGCTGCTATGAATCTATGTGTTATGATGAAAGGGAGCCAGCAATACTCGCCAGGTATTGCACTTCGAGACTCTTATGCCTCAGGGTGTGGTACGTTCGGCATGTTCGATATCCCACCCGGTACGTTGAAACTGAATGCTGACTTATGTTATAACTGGGTGTTAGCCCCCAGTACGCCTGATACACTACAAAGGTTACTCTGTAAGTATAGGATGTTGAAAAATTACGTAACACAATGGTTCAACGCAGTATGATTTATTGACACGAATTACACAGTGCCAGAAACAATTACTTATGCACGCACGAGGTAGGTGTAGTTATGCGACCCTGGCAAAGCACTGCTATGCTTGATTACTGGATTAACATGTGATGGCTGTCTCTGCACGGTGACACTGACCTGCCGGTATATGGCACGTGGTTGTTATGTGGTCCGTGCGAAGCAGATATGACTACAGCATATGAAAATGCACTTCCTTGAGCAGCGAGGATCTGGCGGTCGCTAGGGTGGGCCGTCAAGTTCGCTTGGAAGCGGACGTAGATAATGTTGGTTGAAATGTGCGCTCTCCTAGCTAACAGACCACAGGGCAGCTGTTCCCGTACACAGTTGAACTAAACTGCTGTAGTTCTTGCCTCACTGACAAAAGGCAGCTCATGCTCAATTGTCCCAAGTAAATCCACGTGCATATGTAATGAAAAAAATTTTAATTTTCATAAGTGTTGGCATGTCAGTGAGTGTCTTTGTATAACTTAATCTTCAGCAAAATGAAGGGAAACTAGTGACATGTGGAGTGTTATCCTTATGTTGACAGTAATTTCACTGAATGCTAGCATAAACTTTTCCATGAAACACAAATTTTTGGACAAAAAAAAATATTTTTTTTCATAGGTACAGTACTTGTTTTATGTGTCTGAAAGTCTCCTTTTTATTTGTAAATATGCTCACGCATGTGCTCACTCACTCACTCGCTCACTTGCGCACTCACTCTCCCTCACTCACACTCACTCACACTCAATCTCACACACTCTCACTTTCTCATACACTTTTTCATTCAGGGTAAAATTCTATCCAATTTCACATACATCCGGTAAGTACATTTTTAAGTACAGCTGTCTGCATAGGCCTTCCTTTAGTTGCATTTGAGGACTTTGAAAAGGTCTTTTTAACGAGAATTGTGTCTTATCAATGACATTCCATACTTGTCATTTGTGTTTTTTTACAATACCACAAATGGGCACTTAAAGAATAATTTAATGAAACAATGTACTTACGAACATACACTTTTGAAGTGCTTGGAAGACGGTGTCATTTAAGGCTTTCACTACCCTGGTTAAGGCTCGATTTTAGTTGCCATATTGAACTTTATTATTTTTCGCTTTTTTGGAATTCTAAGAAGAAAAATTTTAAATAATCGATTATACCTCAAATTCTATTTACATTTCGGTACAATACAGACCTTGCGATTTAGCTGTTAACATATAATTACGCCGCAATGTGTGTGGCACATTCTTTTATATTCATAATTTGCCTGACAATTTGTGACTTAACTATAAATTACTAGCTCTATTGCCATGCTTGTATTGTAACTCAAAATAAATAGAATTCGCGGTATGGTCACCGATTTAACATTTTTCTTCTCAGAATTCCAAAAAAACTAAAAATAGCAAAATTTAATATGGCGACTGAAACCGAGCCTTAAAGTTGAAGTCTAGATTATGGGATGCTGCACGAGCTGCAACTAGCTTGTCCAGTGAGTCAACATTTGTGCCAACTACAACCTTTCATTTTGTTGTACTGCACATTTTATAACGGTCTGCCGAGTGTATTAGGTCGCCAACAACTTTCAAGAAGTGTAATTCTTACATGAGGACTATAGCCCCTTGCTTTCATTTGTGGCTGTTCATCAGAGGAGAACTACAGTAACCTACTAAATCTTCAAGCATGTAAGATCCTGCTACACTCACCTGTCCATCAGTGAGCAGCCCTGCCACCTGGGCACTGACAATCCCCATAGAATTAGCGAAAGTCTGCATGATCCCAGTGAGGACCCCAACATAGTTGATGGCCAGATCCATCATGTTGACAAAACTGCCACCGCTGTAGGCATTGTAGCAGACCATGGCAGCCACCAGGAGGGCCACTACCACCGTCTTGTTTCCCCCGGCCACCGGGACCAGGCATAGGCAGAGTGCTCCTCCAATGGCAACTGTTAGATTACACACATCACCCCATAACTCAGCATGGTGAAAGAGTACTTGTCAGTTAAAATAATACTGTGTATGTGTGTGTGGGCACAATGGCAGCAGCACACAGTGAATATTGCTTAAGTCTTAAACAATGTCGATAGCATTCATATTTGTGAAATAAGTTGTTTGTTTTGTGGAACCATTTACAGTAATGCATCTACATTGTGTTGATATATTTCAAGTTTGAATTATGTGGTGTAAAAAAAAAAAGTTTTTATATTGATAAATATTCTTCCATAACTAAAGTTCGGAGTATGTTTTGTAAGACCATGATTCCCCATTTCTATCATTTAATTTATGTGTGTGTTATTTTTATGTCTAAAAGGAAGCAGATATTGTGAAACCATTGTATGGTTTTTCTGAAAATGTTCTTTAGTATATAGATAATTTTTTTCCAATATGAAAAACAGGGTGGTTTTTTTCTAATTATGAATTTAACAAAATTTGTGTTAACTAACTAATTAGCCAAAATATGGACTTTTTTTTATAGAAAAAATTGGCTACACAGAAAGAATTACTTCTAAAAAAAACTGTAAGACTGTTTTACAGTATCTAGTTTTGTTTATGTTTAAAAAATAATAATTCTCACACAAGCAATTGAAATAAGAGATCATGACCTTAAATGAAAAGTTGAGGCACTCAGTCAGATAGTTGTGTTTTGGTTATTTGTAACTTTGTTTATTATTTTAAAAGAGCTTACTTTTCTCATTGTATACCATAAGCCCTGGTTGGGTTGTTTAAATTATATTTTACTCAAGTTTTAATCCTAAATTGACTTGAACCTAAACCTAAATTTAGGTTAAATCAATTAAATAAGTAGATAGAAGATTGACGTACTCGCAGGCTGGTACTTCTTGAAAGTTACACACACATATAAAAGGACGAACACATTGTTGCACGGTTGCGTGATGTTTCATTGGCTAGGCCAGCTTCGTCAGGCGCTAAGTTCAGGCATACTTGAGTAATGGCAGTGGTAGAACTGTGGTTGGTTACTCTAGCGGCCAGGGAGTGAACTAGGATGTGATGGGAAGATTCAAAAAGAAGAGATGTGGGGGTATAGTGGTAGTCTGTTGCAGCAGTTGCGATTATCTGATGTTGAGACCTGGGGGTTGTAAAGATTTAGTAATGTATTGATGGTCTTGTTCGCAGCACCTTAGTTCTGAGCTGTTGTTTAAGGGTAGTACTACTTTGGTGTTATAACAGGAGTCAAAGTTTTGTTTGTGTGATGTAGCATGTGCTGTGACTGGTATTGTCAAATAGGTCAACTTTACTGGTTCTTGCTTGTTTTGTGTATGCTCTATTTTGCATTGCAATGTTTGCACTGTAGCTGGTATATGAGGTTTTCTGTTGCGTAGTTGTAACTGTCCAGTACGGGATATGTATGATTGGTAAACCTGCTGGTGAAAGAAATATAGGATTAATGGCTGGTGCAGGAACCAAAGTGAGTTTATTGCAGGGATGGGAACCTCTGGATGTTGTGGTGTTGGTGGATGTAGTTGGCTGAAGTTTTGGATGGACTAGTTTGCTGTGGAGGTTTGGTGGGCATCTGAAGATTAGTCTGGGAGGCTTAGAGAGCAGGTTTTTAGTTGTGACACAGAAGCAAGAATTTTGTGGCCGAATTTTAAAATTGTTTTCAGTTTGTTGATGTTCTTGTTGTACTGGATTAATCAGAGGTATATTTGTATTTGTCGCCTTGGTTTTTGTCTAAACCTAAATTTGATTTCTTAAGATAGTTGATTGACATGCCGTAAGCATTTCAAAACTCTTCCAGTCCAATCTGTATAGAACTGAAATATTTTTCCTTACTTTCGGAGTATGTTTTTAGTTCAAGTGCCACTGTCGATAAAAATATTTTATTATTAGTAAGCTAATTTTCACTGTTAATTATCTGTATTACATTTCTTTTTTATATTTTGTAAAAGAATCCCCTGCTGTTTGCTATGCTGATGTGAATGTATGTAAAGTTAGTCAATTATTTTGTTTGAGACAGTGTTTATATTCTTGCAGAGGTATCTGTCACTCATAAAATCTGAATTTTGAAAGCTGCACAAATATATACAAAATTCTCAAAAATCTATCTTCTCAATAATTGTTAATTTTAAAATAAAATTCAAAATATCCAGATCGACTGTCAAAAAATATAAATAAATCGCCTTGCAGTTATCTTAGTGGGTAATGTCATAACTATAAGCTCAGGGATAAGTGTCGTTGCATATCACGGAACATGGCAATTGCATTAAAAGATGTGTACTAAAAAGGTACTTCGCAAAGATTGTCTTGTTTTTAGTGTCTGGTGGCTTATCAAGGTGACTTACTGAGGCTCCCAGATGTTTGAAAAGTTTCAGTTAAAGGAGGTTAGTGCGTCATTTTAATTCAAGTAAGTATTGGCAAGTTCTGTGAACTTGCAGAAAAAGCTTTTATGACTCTTGAGTAGAAGGCAAAGATTTCTGGAAAGTTAGTACTTGCTAGCTTTGATCAGTGAATTATGCGTAGTTTGTACCAAATGGTTTTGGCAAACACTTTATACTCTTTTATACTAATATAATAGATGTTAGACACTGTTTTACATGTAAATAAGAGTTTTATTTTTCATGAAAATTAATATTTAATATCTTATCTCATCCCAAGGAGATAGAAAATAATTTTGTGTTTGTGAGATTTATTACATTTTCACATGACCTGTGTCTTCCTTACAGCGTACCAAAGCATATAATTTAACCTGAGAATTTTTTCTTGTTGCCTATTATATGTGTGGTACTTCCTCACGCTCTACGTTTCATTGCTGCCTCCACCGACTACCTGAAACATTTCCTTAACATGAGAACTACCAGCTTGTGTGACAGAAAAGCAGTTACTGATACTTCACGTGCAGACACATTCCTATGTTTTTTCTCCATGTGTATGGTATCAAATTATGAACTGCTTATCCGCCGCCTCCTGCAAGGTTATTAACAGATTAAGGTGATGATGGAACTGACTGAAATGTGGTTTATTTTCATAGGTAAACAGTAATTTTTTTAAGAAACTTTTTTTTTAATGTTATATAATACATTTCAAGTCCAGCACTGATGAAAGGAGACGTAACAGGAGGATCTATTAATTTTTTTACAGAGTGCATTGTTATGATATTTACTAAGGAAAGTTAACCCAAATACTGTGACATGTGCCTAGCACACCTTCCCAATAGTCTGTCTGCTGCACTGTACTCATTTAGTGCGGCCTACACTCAATGTGTGTTTTAAATCATAAATGAAATCTTAAAATTATATTTTCTTAAATTTACTCTTTAAATTCCAACGTTTTTCAGTTTTGTTAATGTTTCACATTTTACAGACGTCTTTATTTTTTTAGTTAATTTTTAGTCACCATTGTCTAGTTGCTTCCATGATGCATCAGCTATGCTATGTTATGTATCCTTCTGCTAGATAATGACGTAATATGGGAACAGTTGTCCAGCATAAGACGTTTCTGAAGGATAATAATGTTTTGATTATGTTTTAACAATTTTTCCAGTGTTGATTAGCCCAGTGTTAACTTTTGTAACTGTTTTATTAAGTGTTTTTGTATATGGATCAGTTTCTGCTGTGCAAAGTCAGATCCTTTCGCAGGCCTGGCTTGACGGCGCCAACATCATTGAAGTGAGTTGGAGCGTGATGCTGAGATTAGATGGATGGGTCGGGTCTATCCGGGTCCTTCACCAGTTTTGTGCTACTCATTTTTAGTTTTTAGTAGTTCAGTTTTCATTTACTGGAGCCGTTTTTATTGTTTTTGACCGGGACTCCTCACCCCCTCCTGGCCGCCGCGTCCAGGAGCTTAACTTATACCGTAAGTTTCGTTGTTAGCTTTGCGCTATTTTTTCCACAAAACTTACTGTAGGGGTTTAGGCTACAGATACGCTCCACTGGTACTGGCTTTCAGCGCATTCTAGTTATTTTGCTTATAACGGTGAATAAACTACATAAATTATCCCAGTCTTTTATTCAAATAATAGTTGCTCACCTTGTCCCTAGTGATGCTTAACATAGTTTCAATTCTGAGTGTTTTGTGGTGTGAAAACTGGCCCTGACAGGCCTCCGAAAAATATATCCTTAGATAGTGCTAGAACCAACTGGTACGTAGCCTGCCCCGTGTTCGTCGGCCTGTCGACCCTGGGATCACCATAATCTGATGGGTTCTCCCCGCGGCTTCTGCCATGTATCTTTTTCCCACAATCATCTTATCTCTCAGCTCTCCCTCTGCTAGCTGGTCTATTCCTCTAACCTTGTCTCCCACAGCCTGTCCGACTCCTCTACAGAGTCTTTCCCATTTTTACGTTTCCCCCAGCACCCCCCCCCCCTTCATATTTTCAACTGTTACATCACTACTACTACTATTAAAGGCACATAAAAAAATGTAACCTTTGCTCAAAAATTATTGAAGTTCATGAAAATAATTAAGTAGTCAAAACTTTCAAACAGAAGTAAATGGTTAAGAACACTTGCCCTCGGTACTTGTATATCGTGAGAAATACAGTATTAGTTTATTACCTCCTTTCTCCACCATCCTTCCTTGCACTTACAGTTAAGACAACATAACAGTTATCTACTCTTAGAAGAGGGAAAACTTAGTCACACTTCTTTTCATGCAATCGTTCTTTTATGTGTAAAAAAAATTTCTACAGGAATACAGGAATCCATGTAAAATAATCTGATGTAAGCAGCTGTTATATTTTCCACAAATGCTCCATCCACTTTAATAATGACAACATAAATTACTTCCAAGTTTATTGATATGTACCAGTACAGTGAAGTTGTGTTAATTTTTTATAGGGCTATTTTTTAATTTTTCATGTTCCTTTGCTACTGTTCGTAGGTCTAGTGGCAAATGCAAATCCAGAAAAATTTAGCTCTAATGTAATACTCTAAGTAACTTTATTTCTTATGTACGTTAATTTCTGGTAACATAAAAAAATATTTTTTAAAACAAAATTATTTAGTTTCAAAACTAAAGAGCAATTTGTGTTCTTACATATTCCGTTAAAGATCTTGTATGCAACCAGATGACTTAGGATGCCTTTAGTTTGTAGCCATTGAGAGGTCAGTCCAAAAATTGTGCAGCTCAAGCCGCCAAAAACATGAGGTAAGCTGGATATGATACCGCTCTGGAACAAGTCAACAACGCATCACAACAAGAGGTATATATATAAGTTGTCGCCAGTAATGGCTGGTGAAGTCAGATTATGGATGTTCACACTCTCACTGCTGTTGAAATGTTTGAAGAAAGGAATTTTTGCTATGTAAGACAGACACAAAAAGTTTTTACACATTGAATTGCATTGTTTTTTAATTCACTAAGTATTCAATGGGAAAGAGCAAAGGTTAGAACTCAACTAGTAACACTGAAAGTGATTGTAACTCAAAATTGTTTATCCTAGTTTCAGGAAAATGCCAATTTGGTTCTTAAATATGGGCATCTCAATTTTCCACTCATTTAATTCAATTGTATAGTAATTACTTCCTTATATAAGTAACATTTAATCAGTCAGAATGCCTTTTTGCACGTAAATTCATGCTACTTTTTGATTTCAAAATAAGAAAATAGTCACTCACTGTTTCTGCATAAACATTTACCATGTGATATTTTATATTTACAGTGCAATATGTTATCATTTGTGTGTAAACAAACAAATGCACTTTCTGGTTATTGAAATTTACTTCACATTCAAAACCACAAAGCATCTCACCAATTTTGTTCTGTAATCACACTCGTGTACATAATGTTTATTTGGCCTTCCCTTAGCCAGATCACTACTGCTGGCATGTAACTAAATTTTTTTATAGTTGTGAGTAAATTGTCATTACCAGTACGTGCTGCTTCCATCAGTTTTAAAACCCCATAAGGACGGTGGCTACTACAGTGCCCTGTTATGAGCAAGTATAGGAATTACTGTACTTAAAGTATCTATATCAGGTGTGGCTCATCTGTGAACCTACATCCATGTATGCCACCACTTACTATTTGTGTTCGTCTTGGTGCAGCCCACATTGCTATAGGATATTTTAGACTGTTTCTTAAATACTTTGAAAACAGTTAGCAAATAAGTATTTTCATTCCCTAAAAAAACACTCAAATACATATTTTTCTTCTTCTTCCCCCCTTATTTAAATTCCTGTAGTAATATTATAAGAAGTGACATTTCATTGTACACATGAGCAGGTAGCGCATAGACCTATTGTGCAACATCACAGCTTTACAGAGTAAAAAATGCCAAGAAATTTCTTAAAATATTTTGTAACAATATTAAACCAAAAAACTGTGGGTGTTCATGTGCACTTGTGCACCAGCCTCTACTGGTTGTTGAAAAAAAATGTTTTTAAAAAGTTTAATAAAAACTTACATTTTCGTTGTCAACATGTAGAATGTTCTTCATGTATGTAGGCATTTCTGACATCACAGTATAAGATAGGTAGGCACCACTTACATGAACAGAAATTTGTGCCCACACAGGTACACATGTGAAAATAGATAGCCATGGTATTGGCTTCAATTTCTGAAACATGTAATAGAAATATATATCATACTCAACTCACGAACACAAGTTGTTAAACTACAATAAACACACTCTAAGTATCACACAGGTAAACTAAACTCTACAATGAAACTTGCAAGTTTTAATCCAATTAATTTGATCAATTGTGTAATTTGAAATACATATTCGAATTTTACGGGGAAAAAAGTAACAATATATTTCTTTGATTGATTTTTGCTGTAAACAGGGGTTGCTTTGCCCCTATGATTTATCCAGTTATAAGTTTAACATTTCTCTACTAAATTACGTTAAAAAACATTTAGAGTGGGACAATACTATCCCACAGTGTCAGAAATACACCAGTTTATAATATCTAATTTCAATGTGCTTGTTCAGACTGATAATTTTAAATGAACAGTAATTTATTCTACTAATGCTTTATTAAGATAAATTATTATTAACTGTGATGACACTGCAAACTGGAAAACTAATAATTGGTGTCTATCCAGTAGCATCTGATAAGGTATAAGTTAGCTTAAAACTTGAGATGCAAAGTTTATGCTTCAAAATATCCTGGAAAATGTACATGCCAAACTTTGTCTATTAATATACTGTACCTAGAAATAAACTTACAGCATGGCATAAGTTTGCTATATAAAATTTAAAGTAATTAAATACACAAATGTTAAATAACTATCATTAATAGTAAGTGCTTTCACATTCCTAAGCCTTTACAATTATTTTTAAATGTTTCATGAAAAATTTGTACTGGTAAAAAAGTAAGATCTAATAACTCCAATTAAAATAACTCGTGGGCAGTACACGCTCGACAAACCCACAATGAAAAAAATATAATTATTATTGACTATGTATAAACACTTATAGCATTATTCACCCTCAAACTACATCTGAATGCTTTCATTGGCCAATGTAGGTACTTAAGAACAATCGTCTGCCAGGATTTATATCAAAATATAATTTTTTGCATTGCAGAGCAATCAGAGATAAATTTCAAGTAGATTGACTAGAAAAATATTTTTTTAGAATTTTTTTTACAAAGTCATGGCTATTTTTTTGGAGTTGTCTACATTCCAGAAAATATCAGATTCTACAAAAACTAGGCAGAATAACTTTATAGGATATATTGTAAGGTATGATACTTTGGCCTAAAACAGGACTTCTCAATTAAATGTACCTTCGGACCACTTGCTTCAATTTTATAACTACCAAAAACATTTGGGGGCCAAAAGTAAACAAAAATAAGCAGTCAATAACTATAGGCATTGTACGGAATCATTTAACTGAACTTAATGTTAGTCTAACATAAATCATTGTCATACACAGAGATTACATTGACCTAACTATAACTATTAAAAAATAGCCTTTAAATTATTATAACAAAACATTTTCGCTGATTTTTCACATTTTGATGGCGGGCCAGTAGAAATCTCTCTACGGGCCACACCTGGCCCACGGGCCGCCTATTGAGAAGGTATAATAGCAATTTAATTTTCTAGTTTAAAGTTCTCTGAATAACATTTCATAGTTATATTGTCTGGTAGTTTTTTATACAAAAAGCTCTGATTCACTACAATTGGACTGCAAACACAAGCCCTACAACAGGAAACATGGTGGTTTGCATACCGTGACAATGAGTCACTCGATACGCGCTGTACAGCTGAACTTGCTGCTTGCAGGCAGAAACAATGATCAAAGCAAAAGGGAAGAATGATTGTCAGGGGAAAAGGAGGGGAGGCGAGAGAGAGAGAGCATCATTGCGCTCACCTGCCTGCATGTTGGGGAGGCAAGTCCACAGACTGAGCCATCCGTACAAACAACCTCGCACGCCTCCAAATAACTTTAAACTCAAACTCATCAGAAATTGATAACATACGTCAATTCACATCAAAATTTTGACAGTGTATTTATTAACCTTCCTGCCAATGATACTATTCATTAAATTTGTATGTCAGTTAGTTATTTAAAAAAAAAAATTTTAACAGTGTATTGTTTGCTACTGACAGGAAGAAAATGCAGAGCAAAATGAGTAAGCGAGGAACATTTTTGTTTTTGGTGATAGATGAGGGGTATCAGCAGACAAAACAAAGAGGAAATTTTATCTGAAATTATGACGTCTCTCTTGAAGATATCCGTGAATGTACATGTTTGGTGGCAGGTAGAACTGTATAGTATAGAGAATATCTCGGTGTGTGGGCTACATCAACGATCCAACCATACTTCTCTCTCCATTTACTACACAGTATTAGTTATGTTTATTTTAACTATATATTATGTATTTGTTATAATGTACACAAAAGGCAATGTGTTGCAAATACAAAAAAAAAAAAAAAAAAACACTGGCCCTAGCTGGCTGTATGAAATCTACTGTATGTACTTCTGAATTAATATGTGATACTACATCTTTTATTTTGTGTTGTAGTTCGTTTCAATAATAATGTATTGTTCTAAACCAAATTGTGTGAACGTACAGAAAACAGGTTTCAGGTTGTTCAGATTAAATTTTTCGGAGAAGAGAAATGCAGTTTTGCTGCAAAATTGTTGACGTGATAGATGGTAGCCGACTTAAAAAAATTTGAGTTTATTTTTTAAATAAAATAATGACTATACAAAAACATAGTTGTAATATTTTACCTTATTATGATAGTAATACAAGTAATTATAAAAATTTAGGTGCACTTTGAAGGAAACTACTGAGATATTAGAGGGCAGACGATTGGAAAAATTTAAGCCAATAGCAACCTGCAAGACTATTAGTATGTGAAAGAAATTCTAAGGTAAGGTAAGTGGGGTTTACGTCTCGTCGACAGCGAGGTCATTAGAGACAGTGACACACAACTTGGTACAATGACAAGAGCTGGGAGAGGAGTCGGCTATAGCCTTCGTTAAAGAACCATCCAAGTATTCGCCTGGAGAGATTTCTAGAAACCATGGAAAACCAAAATCAGGCCAGCAGGTGCAGGGGATCGAACCCGGGTCCTCCCTAATGTGAGTCAAATGTGTTACTGTTGTGTCACCTTGCTAGTGAGTTTCTGAGTATAAAGCACATAACATTCATATTATTTACCAATACATTTCACTTTTATCACATCAATTGTTTTGCCTGTTCTCAATAAGAATACAGTGACAATGAAGCACATCAAAATTGTAACAAATTGAAATACATTTCTGAAATTAAGTCTCTAAATTTGTTCCGTATGGGTGATCGTGCTGGTTATTTAAAGTTTAACTGGTCATCTTTCAAGAAAGTTATATTTAAGAAATCTATGACGGTGAATAAATAATTTCATTTTAAGTCAAGAATCTAATTTGATCTGAAATATAAGAAAATCATAATTAGAGATAACATTTGAACCTTGTTTAACAAAAGCACAGCATCTTAAGTTTTACTGTAAAAACTCAATCGTAGTTGTTGTGTATGGGAAATGTATTCAATAATGCCACTGAAAAAAGTTCCAGACAGCCACAGTGCAAGTCATATATTAACACTAGAAAAGAAAGTGTATCAAAATACTTTGTTAATTCGTTGTTACTAAAGTTACTATGTTTATTAATTTTGAGAAAATAACTTGACACGCAGTGAGTTCTGAATTAGTTATTTTTAAGTGAGTTACCCAATCAGCTCATCTGGTAGCTTATACCAAATTATTTGGCGTGAGCTTTTAACTCGATTACATTCTAATCAGACTAATGTAAGGTAACTTATTAATTACTACGTTAATAAATTCAGTCCATATGGTTGCATTAAAGTGATAATTTGTAGTAAATTGTGTATGTTCAGCATATTAATATCATTTAGCGGAATCAAAACAGCTAGAGATAAACTAAATAGGAGCTTTTTAATTATGAACAAATGTATTATGTGTACAGTTTTTTTTCTTGCTTGCTACATTATGCTAAATACTAGGTTAATTTGTCCGCAAGGTACAGAAAAAAAGTTATTTCAAAGCCCTGTACGGAAAGAAAATATGTCTGTGTGACCAAAATAAATTCCTGATTGCAAATTTGTATGAAACTACCTAGCTCTCTGTGTGTTGCCTGCGTGTTATACTTGTAAACCTCAGGTATAGTGTATTGTGCCATGTTTGACAATTTTTAAAATGAAAAATGTAATAATACATAGCTCTGTGAACACAAGGTTTGTATCACATTACGGATTTAAGGAATAAAGAAACTTAACTCCATATACAGTGAACCCTCGATAACTCGGACCTCGATGTCCCGGACTTCGGATAACTCGGACAGAATTTCAAAAAACAAAATTAATTTTAATTAAATTATTTTTTGGTCAAAATCATAAGAAATTGTGTCTGCATAATTTTAATCCATCACGTTTTATTTAAAAACAGTATTAAGCTTTAAAAGTAGTTGCTCAATGCTACGTAGCCTTTAATAATCCCACTGGCAAGTTCCGTGTGGTTAAATGTTGCTAGCGAGGCGCGCGAGTAGAGATGCAACTCAGCAAACGTGCGAGTGGAGATGCAACTCAGCAAACGTGCGAGTGGAGATGTAACTCGGCAGGCAGAGCTCCCGTCTTTATCTTTCCTCCCCCTTCACCGCGCGAGCCAGACACGCACGTGCGTCATAAAAAACATTTCAGTATGATGCTGGTGAATTGGACGGTAACTACAGGTAACAATGACACCTAAAGGGAAATTTATTTTGTAGTGGTATGTGCGATAAATTCAAGATTGCAAAACAATTTGTTCCGGACATTAATAAAAAAAACTTAAAAGCCATTGGTTTGCAGTGCAATGTAGGCAAGGTGGTGAGAGGGTTTTACGGCCCTTTAACAACGTTTTACAAGCCGATAAGGGTGAAGTGAGGTCAGAGGTGAAAGAACAACACAACATCCATGCCCGAGCAAGGATTCGAACCCAGGGCCTCTCGCAACGTAAACTGGCACCCAATCCACTACGCTACAAGCCGGCGCGATATCGAAAAAAAACAAGGCTTAATAAATTATAAAAAAAGGGTATGGCGGGGGCAGAAAGGGGCATTTGCCCCGGGCCGCACATTCTTGATGGCCTCGCTTTTGAAAAAGTTAAATGATTAAAATGAATGGGCTTTTATTGAGTTCCCGTTAATGTTGATGGTACCGGTATCTGTGAAATTTATTTTAAGTATAAAGTGTGTGTAAAGACGTCACTGATCTGTGACGACGTAGCTTTTATGAAGAGAGACCTACAAGCGCACATTATCACTTCAACCACGGCTGTGACTTCAACTAAACAAAAAAAAAAGGAGGAAAGGTAGACTGAGATTTACGTTGCTCCTGGCCTCGTATTCTAACAAAGAGGCCCTGGAAAAAAAATAAACAATTTCTCGTAGGAAACAAGCAGTGAGCAATTTTTAACGTAAACATATCGTGCGTTGCGTGTGGTCACGTGCGGTGTTTGTATTACTGTTGAGGCTGTACCGGTTGACCTTGACTACTTCCGCTCGCGCTCTACCACCCTAGCTTATCTCACGCACACGCACATACACACGCACGCACAGACTGTCGCCAGCCAGACGAGAGAAGGGGGTGAGAACTTTCATGTGGTAGAAGGGTGCCTTGGTGCCAGCTTCTAGCAAGATAAAAAAGTTCAGCCAGAAGTAGCATAAAATAAATAAAAAAGAATCTGCCGGCCCAGGTTGTTTGACATTCTTTATTTTATAGTTCTCCCGTTACAGTGATAATTTCCCCACTACCCCCTCCTGTAAATTGATACGTACAAAGCAGTATATATTGCCGCCTCTTGCTGATAGAAATGATAGCATACTGATTTCCTCACGTTTCTTGTGATTAATGACTGATTACCCCTCCTCCCCGGACGCCCCTCGATAACACAGACAAATCGTAACTCGGACAGCTTCTCCCCCCTTTTAGTCCGAGTTATCGAGGGTTCACTGTACTGTATTTCACAATTGGATCATGCTTGCTTTTTGGGATTGTCTGCCTGATGGAATTTGTGGAAGCTTACATTTATATGTTAACGGTAATATAAATTTTAATAATATTATATGTCACAGCTTTATTTTTCTTACACAAAATAATATTCTTTTTATGCAAATTTAATGTTTTTGAATTATTTCCGTAGTAATCACGTAATTTTAAAGCCCCGATAGTAAGCTGATGTTTCAAACCTTCTGAGCTACATTTTTGAACATGTATCATAATTTACCAAATCTATAATTATAGCAAATGTAATAACTTTAATGTAATTTTGAATGCTGGATATTTATTTTTTAATAATTTCAAAACTAATTATATTTTATATAAAATTATTAAGTATGTTTTAAGAGAGGAGGTGTTTTGGGTGTGAGATTAAGAATTTCGTGTCCCTATTTTCGAGTGCAGAACACCCAGAGACTTCTCAGTAGCAACTTGAAAATGATGGTGAATTTATTTTAAGCCACTTGCAATCTTTAAAATTTGAGCCCATCCTAAGTTGAGGTGACTTAGCAGTGCCACCGAAGGTTCATTAAAATATGTAGGATGACCAGCCATGCAAGAAGAGGGCTGAGTCGCGTGCAGGATAATTATTTTTATTAGTGAATCGCAAGCCAGAAGGTATCGCAGTGAACTCCATTTTGAGAGTTATAATTTGACTCTACTAACAGTGCTAAAAACTGCTTAACGTACTTTTTAGAAAGTTTGTGTGTTTTTTGTTAGTATGTTTTTTCGAGAGAATATAGTACCGTACCCAGAAGTCTTGTCACATAGAGTAATTTGTTTTACCCTAGCCGATTACATGATACAGGACATTTTTTTTCTTTCAATTAATGGTACAAATTATGAACCTGATTTAAAGTTTTAATTTGTGATATAAGAACAATTTTCTACCAAGAAATGCCACATTGATTTGAGCCAACTTTACACACAATATTGTACATGTAATAATTTGTTTTGGACCTGAGATCATTTGAACATAATTTTGAAAATTATAATATTTCACTCACAGTTATTCAACAGTGCTTTTTTTTTTTTTTTTTTACCAGCAAGATTTCAACAGACATTATTCCACAAGGAAAAAATTATTTTGTGGCAGTTACAAAATACTTAGTTGGTATTCACCCTGCAAAATTTATTTTGTGGCCACCTATTAAACAATTTGTGGTCACTACATATTTATCCAGGGAAGACTTTCTACAACATGTTTCTTTCAGTGCACCGTATTCAGTAAACCAGTTAATATACGTGTTTATTTGAAATGGTATTACTTTAATTTCACAATCAGCATCGAATAAGTTTATTTGCTTGCTAATTTTGACTCATAACTTTGAAAATACAGAAAAAATAATTCCTGTTATTTTGTGTGCATTTTCTTTTGGTAGATTTATATTTTGTGGTGTTTATGCTGTATTTGTCAGTGTTGTGTCTTCTACTGCTGAGTTCCTGGCTGCTGGAGGAGTGGCACTACAAGTAAGGATATTGTAAGTCTTGTACACAAATTAAGGGCCCTGTACAGCAGACAGCAGTACTCACTCCCCACACACCATGCATACGTGGGTCGAATATTGAAAAACCCTGAAACACATTTTTCACTTTTTCATGTGTACAAGTGAAAACCATGAAAATAGCCTGTAGGGTTCGAGGTATATCAAAGATTAATTTTATAAACCCATCTTAAAATTTTTTACATCGTTCCACTCCCGTAGATGTCAAATTTATAAAAAATCTAATTATTTTTAGTTATTTAAGTAAACCTAATTCTTAAGTAAAACTCATGTTGATGTCAAAAAGTGTAATTGGATAAATATAGATTGATACTTAACAACAACATGTCTACTTTTTTAACTCTTTGGGTTAGAAATGGTAAAAATTCTTAAAAACAATATAAATATTCTTAAACAAAGAGTTTTTCAATATCATTAAAATTTTGCATCTTTTCATTACCTTATGGATACAGTGGGGGGGGGGGGGGGGAAATGTGAATAATTACTTAGACATTCGTATAAGTATGCTATTGAAGTTAAAATCATATTTAAAAATCTTTATATTTCTTAATATCCATTTGTATGAGTGTTTAATTGAATGAAAATCACAACAATAGCCAATTGGGTTTGAAATTTATTGAAAATTCATCGAAAATGCATTTCACCCTGTTAAGGGCCAAACTTAAAATAATCACTGCTTAGTACTCAGCTACATCGTGAGGGGAACCACTAAAAAAATTGTGTTTCTAGGTCCGGCAGCAGAAGCTTGATGTTTTGTATATAGATACAATAGTTTGAGGAAATACTCTTTACAACTGTTGCAAGTTTCTACAATGACATTGTATAGAGGGAAATCTTATAAGTATTTTGTGACAAGTAGTTGTGTGTTTTTAATGTATCTATTGCAGAATATAACAAGTCTATTGTTTATTGCATGTTATATTTGTAATAGGCTAAATTGTGATTAGTTGTGCTTTATTTTGCAAGGGTTTTTTTTTTTTGTTCCGTCCCACGTTCAGTATGTCCCACAATCTTTTAATTTCATTATTATAATTGAGTTAAATTGCCAATGCATTTTACAAAAAATGAAATGAAATTTTATTTGTGCTGAATTTCTTCTATGTTCATTACGTGGTCAAACCGAAATAATTCTAAAACGTTAAAAGCTGCTAAGTGCAGCTTCATGGTGACGTGTGTTATGATTGGAATTGTAATATTAAAACTTCAGTAACAATTGTTTCCTATATATGTTGTATACTGTACTTGTTTTAAAGGGATTATATACTGCTAATAGGTGACTGTATTGTTATTAAGTGACTATATGTTTCATTGTAAATGTTTGTGATGAAATTATTGTCTTACATCTTCAATATCCTTCGTCAATATTTGACTTAATGGGATCAAATGAAGGCAAATAAATGAAATGAAATGGTGGAATCATATAGGTGCAACAGGACCGCCACGACACGAAAAACAAAAGCTGTCACATCTTCCACCAAGGTTTCTGGGATGTCAGCTCAGTAAAAATGGCGGATGCGATGCTATTTTCGAATAGAAATTGTATCGATTTTATTCAAGTTAGAGTTTAATTTTGCTCCCAAATGTTGGTGAAACTGGTGAGTTGGCAGTAAATTGCATTGTATTTATTTTAAGAGAGATTTTGGTTCGTTATCATAAGCAAATCATAACCTTTTCAAGTAAATGTGTAATTGTGCCTTTATTTCCACATTTCGGAATGCCAGTGGGTACCTACTTAAAATATATTACTAATAAATGAAAAAAACTGAAATACTGTAAACATCTATGGCTGTCATACTAGAGGTTAGTATGAAGTGGCAATGAACTATTTACGTGTAATATTTTCTTCTTTTTAATGTTGGTTGTGTGCAGCTAAACTAGTGTTTGCAGTAACGTGAATTTTTAGTGTTGCATCACTTTTGTCATGTCGCTATATCACCATTGTGAATTTGTGATTCCGGCATTAGGCTATACAGAAGTTCAGAGTGCTCACCTCTATATCAGGTAATAGTCAAATAAGATACAGAGAACAAGTTTTTTTCAAATAAACTACATTTACGGTTTTCCTTTTGGCAAGAGGTAAAGAAACATGTGTATGTACTATGAGTGGTAAATATGTACAATGTACAGTACGTTAGAATTTGTTAATGTGTAACTGTATTTCATTGAGATTTGGATGATGAATAAATTTCCTTTTGATCATGTTTGGCCTAAGCAATAACAAATATAAAGACCTGAGTAACTTCTCATTTTGTATGTATGTTACATACCGTATTTCAGTAACATTTCCTTTCTTTCTGCTTAATGTTTGAGTATTATTAGTTTCATCTCAACGTGTTTTGCCATACCAAGTAGAGTAGTTTCAGAGGAAACAAAAGTATGTGCAACTTCATTATTACAAAGTGACAAGTGATGATAGAGCTCTTCCTATTGGACACCTTACAAAAGCAAATTGCAAAATATGAACTCCCAAATGAATTAGAATTCGGAACACAGCCTGAAGAACACAATGTATTTATTATAGTTCTTAATTTTAGTAATTGTAAATTCAAATCATATTATTGTGGTTTGATAATGTATACTAAATCTGTAGAACTTTTATTTAGAATGTTGATATGCATGGATAACATGATATACAAACTGCATACTGTTAATGTTTTTATCAGGCCTAATGAACATTTAAATGATATAATTACTGTAGTGTTTGTACAGTATGAAATGCTAAATTACAAAGACGTTCATAATATGTATTTTTAACTAACAGAACACCACATATAATAAACGCCAGACGTATCATGATTAACAATTTGAAAAGTATGTGTTTGCTGCTCAGTTCACTCTTATTGTGTGCTAACAGGTTGCGTTCCTGACGGAATACTCATGACCTCCCTCAACTGTAGGTAGCCAGTTTCTTGGCTGTGAAGCAGGAAGAACTGAAAATGACACTGTGTGATTCATGGTATTCATGCATTATCAGGAGTGACTGGTATTGAGCCTGTAATCATATTCTCTAACCACACTGTTTGCCCCCTCCCCCTGCTGCTTACCAAGCATGGACAGTGACCAAGGGGGAAGGAAGAACCAGAAAATGTGCACGGACAAGAAAGATGATATCCTGAACAAGCTTCAGGCCGTGACTGCTAGATGTTGGGCCGCAGAGAAAATGTGATAAGGTCCTGTCCCTGAGAAAGCTGTCATCACTGACAGTGATATCTGGCTCCCTGCCTTTTATGCAATCTAACTATGGGCAGAGCATATATAAGTGAGTATGGACATTTTAAGCCTATTTGTGGTTTATTCCGACACATGACTTGTTTTCCTGGCCGCAAAAATCACCTTAATGCAATCTTTCTGTGTAATTTTGAACTGTAGCACAAAGTATTAAGCAGCGTGAATAAAAAGAAAAAAAATTGCCACATGACGGTCTGTTTACAAGTAGCAAGTTAACTTGTGCAGTTGGTAGAAACCCTCAATTTGTTGCTATTAAACATTTATATGATTTAACAAGTTTTCTTCTTCATAAGTTATATAGTTAAGCTTAGTGCCCTATGTTAATTTATAATTTAACCCTTTTAAGAAATTTTCCTATTTAATAAGCAGTATTTGCTTCAGTACCACTACGAACATCTTGACAGGATTTTACTTTGTGTGTGTGAGTGCATGTGTGCGTACATGTGCATGTGCACGTGCACATTATTATAATTTTTGCAAAAACTTTTCTTTACAATTTATTTTCATACATTTGGCTATGATAGGTGTTAGAATATGACTTACCAGAAATATTAAATATTTTTATTAAGCTTGGGGGAGTGCAGAATTGACCTTTTGAAAATTCACTTTCTGTAATCCCACAGCCAAATTAATAATAAATGGAACAATTTTGTTTAATATGTTTGAAAACCACCATGCCCAGCCGTGACCAAATGTACATAAATAAATTAGAAACAAAAGTTATTAAAAAATTATTTGCAGTCCAACATTTTGAATGATGTTCCACCTAAATGATGAGTTATATGTCTTAATGTGCAGTGAATTTTTTTCATAGGTTAGTTTTGAAGTGGTCAGTGTATCATAAACCACAGAGAGTAAGATGGTAAAATGTTTTTACTTGTGTGCTGCTATCTTCTGCGTGCTTGGTGATGTAGATAAACTCTTCATGCGAGATGAATGGGTGTAGTGCAGGTGTTTCACGAGCCAGGCACAACCATAGTACAGACCAGAGTATGGCACAGCAGCCGTCTACATAGAACACGAGACGCCAGGAGTAGCTGGACATCAGACCTGCAGAGGTCATGGCCACCACGACGCTCAAGTAAGAACCTGTGGGTACGGAATGTAATGTTTTTTATAACGTGGCTCCATTTCTCCAGTATTCTCTGGAAAGGAGTTGCAAATGTACAGCACAATAAAATTCCTACAATGCAATTATAAATAAAACTTTAAATACAGAATTAGAATTAGTCTAATATATAAAATTACACACTGAGCAGAACGTTTCCAAATTTACAAGATTACAAACATATATAGAAAATTTAAGTTATACATACATAAAAAATTACAATAATAACTGCACAGATTTAATATACATAACATGACAATAAACGTCATCAATGTAAAACCATTGAAGTAAACTATTATATAGCTATCATATCTGCAAACCACATACTTATTTACTGTTTAAACAGGTTGATCTATTTGAAAATGCTGTAATTTATTTTTTAGTTATATAAGATTGTCAATATTCTTGGCAAAACTGGGAGTTTATTAATTAATTTTATACCACTACAGTGAGAATTTATAGCAAACATTTAAATTACGGTTTTTATGACCTCTTGTAAAGTGACTACAAATATTCTTATTTTTAAGATCAAGGTTAATGTTTTTCATAATGAAAAGTATAGTGTGATGACTATATAAACAAGGAAACATTAGAATATTAAACTGTTTAGTGGTTTGCAACGACACATTTTTCCCTACCTCTTATGAGCATTGTGATTTTATTTTGGATTTTGAATTCTTTTGTACATTAAGTGGAGTTTCCCCAAAGTATAATACCACATTCCAGAGAAGATTGCAAAATTTGAAATTTTGTAAGCTGAGAACAGTTACTGGCCAACAAGCCTTAGTAGTAGATAGTATCATTGCATACATCAAAACTTTTTTAATTTTACAAAACCTAACGGGGCCTAAATATTTTGGATTTGTAATAATGTTAACAGCTGTTTGCAAGAACTACAAGAATTCACTAAATAGAATTCTGAAATGCAAATATTTTTATTACCACTGTGACTTCTTTTTACCAACGTACTTAATATTAACATTGTTTTACGTATCCAGTAGAAACCTGTTACAGTGTTTCTGAAGAGACCCAAAATAATTATATTATACTTTGTTACTGGGAAAACATTATAAGAAGGCAACTTCCTATTGTAAAATAGTTTAAAGGACTAGATGAAAAAACCTTTTAACCAGTTAAATGTTGCGGTAAACAACCCGAAATCTGATACATTAAGGAAATTTCTTGTTCAAAAAAATTCTGAAAAGCAGAATAATTGTTTAAACCTAGATATATTTATATTGAACTAATTTCCCAACTTTCATTGTTGTTTAGAAATGTATCTGAATATAATTGTGTAAGTAGTTTTTAAGTAAAGATTTTTGAAATAGGCCGTTCAGACTACCTGGATCCGATTACCGAAAATCCAAAATTCCTCAGTCCGATAATCTGTATACCTCGATCCTTTAGTATGTGCAAAGGCAGCAAAAATGTGAAGAACATCCATAATGTGTAACATAACTCGTAAGAGAACCTTTTTTTAAATATTTTTTATTGTAATTAATGGATTAAAGCACTGTATTTGTGGTACAGTAACAATGGCCACGTTGTGGGTACCTCACTCCCAAAATGTCATATACCCACTTTAGAAAATAATTTTGAATAAAACTAATTAATTTTTATGTAACATGTATAATTTTTTGGCCCATTATTTTTTTTAAATATTTTACAGACATTATTTTTCCTATCTGATAAAGGGTAATATGGTTATGTTTGTATTACTCCGTATTTTCTGTACAAACTGTTTTGATCCTATCTCGCCTTGTTACATTCAACATTCTCCTCATGAACCTTTTACATTTTCTTTACTTTACCTCCTGTAAGAGCTATTTTCCTTTGGCCTCACTTTTTATTGCACATAATGGTAGCCAAGGTGGTGCTTGCCATGTTTACCACAAATGATAATCTGTAATCTAAGTGATACAGTTATGTTCATATCAGTTACAAATTCTTAACAAGCAGCAACTTGAGACATCTTATCTCTAAAAACTCTAGCACTTTTTGACGTAATATTTAATCAATAAACTGCAGAAAGCAGACTTAGTAAAACCTCCATCTACTTGATACGATTGTTAATTATGCAAGATCTTGATTACATTTGCTGTATGGTGAATGGGGAATATCCAGTTAACATGTCATGTTTTTTTTTTATTATTATTTAGGATAGATCAGTGTTGCAATTGTTTAGAAACAGCATGTTAAATTTTTTTTAATCTGGCATCACTTGTGTGTAACACTATACATGTTCATACTAAACTTAATTATAATGTTGGGCATTAAGTTGTCTGGAGCAAGAAACAAAACCTGCACCAACCAATAGTTCAGCAAGCATGACTGATGTCTGCTTAGAAATAGCATTCAAAGAACTTATTACAACTTATTACAATTCCCGGTCCTCCCATGTATGTTTCAAATTTATTTTCACACAGCCTAAAATGACAAAAAGTTTTTATTTTTGAGGTTCTTTTTAGTATTAAAATCTCAGTACACAATCTTAAAAAATGTATAGGGTTACTATATAATTAATCTTTAATAATATCATAAAATAATAGTGACACAACTGAATATCTCATAGTGACGAACTGTCTGTGAGAAGAGTACATGCCAATTCAGTAACTTGTGCCTAGAGGCAAAGGTAAGACTGTGGCGCCTTGCACAGTAGGCCTCGGACGTACAAAATATATCCACCAAAGCGACCATCTTAAGTTATTACGTATCTTGGTCTGTGACTCATTCTGGACGTGGACGAGAGAGCAAAAGGGGAGAGCTTCCATTTACAGAAGAATTGCCTCTGCTTCTTTCTCTCTAGAATGTGAGCATGTGTGGAATTCTACCTGTCACAATTCTCACACCTGGCCATAGAGGTGCAGATTGTTTGCCACCAGTTGGTAGCGTGGAGTGCCTGAAGCACAGCCCGTCATTCAGCACTCCACCACACACAGCCACACACACTGTACCTTCTTGGAGCTGCAAGGAGAAGGAGCAGTGTCCATCCACAACACCAGTTGTAACAAACTGGACCAAATGTACGGATAAGGAGTCACATGTGTTTACTTGCATGTTAATGTTAGGAAAGGCCCTTAATTGCTGGAGGCAACATTTGTAGTTCTTACTAACATACTTAAAAGTTTTTCGACGTTACAGTAACTTTCATATGTTTGTATAACCATTCATATTGTGGTGGTACAGATTATCGTCAGCATGTAATAAAAAAAAGGAAAAAAACATTCAACACAATCTCAACCCTTGTGTTGAATCTAGCCAGTTAGATACATGAGATGAGACTTAGTAAGTGGTTCTTCAAGGTTCGTAGATTTGGAAGTGAAGTAAGAAAGTAAAAGGAAATAGTTGTATAAATTACACTGGTGTACAGGCTCTGTCAGTTTTAAACAAGCTTTTACATAAGATACAGTCCTCTTTCTGCTCAGCAACAAATCACATGGCTTACACACGCTGCGAAACACTGGTAGCTCCAACGGCTTATTACGATGCACATGCGCAAGATTAAATAAACGTCAGAGAGTCTGGTATCTAATCATAATATAAGAGGTCTCATGGCTGAGTAGTACTGCTGATTACAAAGCACAACGGTGGTTATAATTTCAATTTACCAGACTTAAGTGCTGTACAACACAGAAGTACAGCTAGTAATAGCCATATAGAGAGCCACACAATCCTTACTGCTTAAGGTGGCCACCTGGGTGAACATATTTTTCGCGTTGAAGGCCTAGAAGTTTGGAAGCGAGAAGGATGACGCAACATGTGTATCACATCACACTTATTTAATTTTGGTAAAGCTAAATGCCTCCAAATTGTCACTAAGTGACCACACTATCTATAGCCCCACTTACGTTACTCTTGAATACCAGTCTACTGAAAGGTCTTTAAATTGATATGGGTTGTAAATAATTATTTAAAGGATTAATAAGTTAAGTCTGATCTTAATTCTTGCCTTATTACTTTATACATCATTATGACATAAATTAATTGTCCGCTGTGTGAACTATTGCCTTCGTTTCACTTGGTAATAACCTGATCGGACCAGGCGACATATATTTAAAGGGCCTTTATTTAATTTCATGTACAGACATGTACATGATATTTCCAGAGTAGCCCTTATAATTTGGTGGTTTGTGGCCCAATATACAAGCTGGCAATAAAAAACCAATGCATTGAAATAACTCTAATTAATCCTTTAAACTCGTACCTATGCCAAAATTTAAGGCCACGTGCATTACGGAAAGTACTCACAAGCATTCATTATTCCTGATAACATCTGATATTCTTCAGGAGGTATCCACTTTGAAACGAATGACTGTTGTGGTGGAAAAAACATTCCCTGTAAAAAATTTTTACATTTCCTGTATTTTTACATAACGTAATTGATAACAGTGCTACAAATATAGTTACAACTTAAGATTGCAAAACACAACTTATCTCATTTATGACTTTGAAAATTGTAATTACAGATTTTAAAAAAAATTTTAGAGCTACTGTAGTTACTAAACAGTAGAGTGTGATTGTTATTGGGATCTAAATAGAAAAATAAACAACAGTCAACCATTAACTGCAGCATCCATGACAACTGTAGTTATCTCTGAAAATCCTGGATGCCCACGTAAATCCTGATATTAATGAAAACCCTGAATATCCACAATTTTGAAAATAAATCTTTAATTTGTAATTTTATAATATAACGTCAATGGGTACACTACAAAATCCATACAATTACTAAACAAGAGCTTTGCTTGAAATCAGGGGCGTCATTTCAGGTTTTTCCAGGGGGGGGGGGGCAAGATTTTGTTTTCTGACGACAGTGACCTTGTTACATCTTTTTTATTAATTAAGCATGTATAAATTAGATACTTTAACAATAAAACTTCAGTTTTATGTCTTTAAGTTAGCATTATTTACATTTAAAAATACAAAAAATATATTTATACACAAAAATTCCAAATCCAGGGGGGGGGCATTTGCCCCCCCCCCCCCGCCTGTAGCCCCAAATGACGCCCCTTTGCTTGAAATATGTGTTGTATTTAAAATAATAAGACTCTAGCAGAGTATAAATTATCATTTGGGATTATCTATGATTGTTAGTCATCCACAGTATAACACCCCTCGAGTAGTGTAGAAAATCAGGATTTGACAGTGTATACTGTACTAACAAAATTCTCTCTCTTGATTTATCTAGAAACATGTATCACTACACATTTTTTAAATTGCTTACTCTTGCTGTTTCATAATAAATTTGTAAATAATAGCATAAAGAAACTTACAGTCAGTGGTACTGAAACATATTTAAATGTTCAAGGTATGATGGAAGTAGAGTATTTTGGAAGCGGGGATCTGAACATAAATGTTTTTGTGCACAAGTCGTAGTTAGAAGCACGAAGTTCGAGTACTCTCCCCCTGGAAAATTTTAGTTTAGAGGTGCAAAATGGAAAATAATGCTATTTAATCAGTTTTTAAACCAAAGTATTAAATGTACTGCAGGCAAAAGTCATAATACAGTATTTTAAAAGATTGAATGTATAATTCTGTGTTATGAACTTTAAAATTTAATTATAAAATTAGTAATGTAGCAACATTTTAATGCTAAGAACACAAAAGTTCATTGGGTGATCCATGTTTTCTATTCCCCAAGGGGTCGACTCTGATTTACACATGTCGGAATTGTGTCATACGATTTGATTGGTCAGCAGGGTTTCTCTGAAATCTCTAGTTTTTTCCAGCAGTGCTATTCCACCTTCATTGGTACACAAGACCTCCCTGTTATGAGCCACCCTAACCTCTTTACTTCACGTTACTTAAAGATAATTTTGCAAATATACCAGTTACAGGAACTTACAGCAGAACCAGGACAAAAGAAATGTTTCTGCTAAATTAGTTTTGTGCACAAGTTATGGCACACAAAGTATTCATATGGTCACTTTGCCAGTTTCATGTTAGACTGAAAACAAACTTATACATTACGTAGATTTCAAACTGTATCCAATGCTTTACTTCCCCCTTGCGGCAACTTCAAATTTTCAAATCATGTTTAGTAATTGGTTTTTTCTCCTTCCAATTGAGTTTTTTTTTTTTCCTTCATGTTTGTACATTAAATGTAATATTACATTTGTTGCAACCCACCGTACAGATGCCGACAAGGATCCTGGAAGCTGCGAAGCTGTAGGCGCCATAGTTAGTTGCAAATGGCCCAACCAGCGTGAAGATGCCTGCACATCCCAAGCCACACCCCATGACAATCTTAGCACCGACCCTCTCAGCTAGCCAGCCACTGAGGACCTGGGTGGTGATGTAGCCATAGAAGAAGGCAGACAGTACAAAGCCTTGTGTCGTGCTGCTCCAGTCAAAATCACCTGTCTGCCAATAATCAAGAATATGCTCTGAAGTTATCTACTGTACTTGAAAGAGTGAGTGGCTCTTAAACAATTCAAGAACCAAACCAGACATGTAATTTGCTTTAGCATGTGTTAAGTTGGGGCACCACAAGCCTTTTTTTCCCCTTATGTAGGTTTTTAATGAACACTTAATAAAAAAACAATACATAGTGCTTTGGTAAAATATGTTACCATTAAATAAACTCATTAAACCTTAACATCCAACCAATAAATGTTATGTAATTACTCAAATGTTACTTTAAAAATCATAAATATATTCTAGCAGGTTTAGTGTCTTGTTATGTGCATATATAAATATTGGTGACTAAATTTAAATGCATTTCTAAAATGTTACAAATGCTATGATAATTCATTTTTAGTTATTTCAATTATAGTTATGAAATAATTGCACAAAGTTAAACAGAAAGGAACCAACCCACAGCTCATTGGAACATATGCTAGGTAAAAATATACGGTTTTTTTTTCTAAACCTTGTGGAAACTGCTTTTCCTGAGCTCGTATTTTTCTGCAAATATTATTATTTAATACTGGTTATTTCTAGGGCATATTTAGAAAATTCTTCTTATACTTTGTATGATTTCTTAAAATAAGTTACTTTGTGGATTTGTTCCTTTCTGCTTAACTCTGCCCAATTTTTAAAGTTAAACACAGGGGCCTGAGTACTACTCTCCCATTGTGGTGATCTTGATTAGATTCCCGGTGGGGTCGTCCCAATATTTACGTGCAAATACACAGCAACTAGCCAGCTGTTTTTATTTGGGGCTCCCATCTCCCCACCCTGTAAATTCCACCACTGCCCCACCCCCACATTAACTCAGTTCCTCCATTCTTCAAGCCAACTGCATGTATCTGACAGAGAACTGGCCCTACGTTCGCCTTGATTTTCTCTCATCCACAATGACTACCCGGAGGTGGAACACACCATTCCTATTCTGTTTCTCAATGTTATATTATATGTAGATAAAAACATGCCTGACTTTCTGTACATATTTGTTCAAACTCTAAACTGATTCAATGCTTCAGACTACAGCGTACATAGGTATTTTTACAAATAAATGTTTTACAGTTAGGGAAAATTTTAAATATTCACTCGGTGAAAAAAATACAAATCTTCTGACGATAATTTAGTTTGCAGAACAAACACAAAACCTTTTTAAGTCTGGAGTTCGAAATTCTCAAATTTGATCAGATATTAAAGTTTTTATTTTGTTCACATATATCAGTATTACTGGTAATTTAATTTAGCTATTTTAAGTACTATACATTATGTTTATATATACTGTATTAATGAATAATTTTGTATGCACGCTGAGTGCTCACCAAGTTGCAACTATTCCTTTAAATTTTCATAAATAGCTCACCCTGACCTTATCAAGAAATTATCTTAGTTGTTGGCAACATGCTAAGTGTGAACATTAGCAGTGTGTGTATTGAGTAGTGATAGTGAAAGTAGGATGTGCAAAGAATTCACCAGCCTTACCAGAACATAACTATGTTGGATGTTCCGAACAAAATTATTGATAAAATCTGAACGCCACATCAGCGTCCTCATATTATAGGATTTGTAGAAGTGTATCAATGGCATGAGACTGTCAACTCTTGCAATGTGATGCCATGATATGGAGCAGATAATGTTTGATTACTACGTACTATGTTATATACATTGTGTATCACAAGGTGTTAAGTTCTACCTTCCTAGCTTGCAACCATAGTGTTTAAAGGACTAAGTGTAAAATTAAAAATTTTCAGTTTTGAAAACATGTAACTCTTGAATTGAAAATGGTTTGCATCAAATATTAATTGGAAATTATGATTTTTTTATTTATACTGTACTTGCATTTCAAATATTATTAAAAACATAAACTTGATTACTTCCATTTTATTTCACATTTGTTGGAAGATAGGAACTAATACAATATTTTGTATCTTCCAACAAACGTCAAATAATATGGAAGTAATTCACTATCTAACAGTGTAAAAAAAAGATGTAGTAGATTAACACTTAGAGCAGGAAATGTTAAAAATGATTTTCCCTTACAAATGACCACTGAAACATAACTATTTTTAACACTGTTATTCAATATTAACTCTGTATCTACACTCTCTGCAAACACAGTCCTTACTGCCCCATCTACATTCCACAGTACCTCACTTCTGTCTACACTAGGACTCTGCCTTCTAGGATAACATACATTTACACTAAGAAAAGAACTATCTTGAATAGTACGAAGAACATTCCAGCAAGATATTCTTGTGAACTAGCCCCCTAATTCCCTTAATTGATAATCCGATTGGAACATTGCAGAACAAACCCTTAGAAGTGTACATCTAGATTCAAACTTTAATCAACTTCCTGTGGGCTGTTATCAGTGGAACTTGGTGTACTCTGTTTCACATAACTTAGTAATTTAAATGGTTCTGAGGGCATATTGCTTGTTATGTATTGTAGAAGACTATTGTAATGTCAGTTGACATTGTATGAACATGAGAGTACCATTTCACTGTATTTAGAGTTAGTTTTGTCTTGTGTTGTGAGTGACTGATGTGTCAAAAATTACTAAAGTTATAGGAAACATAGTTTGTAAGGTCCTTACTGATAATGTATCAGCACTGAGAGGTATTAATACTTAACATGTCCAGACTGTCTGTACCTAAGGTGTACCAATGAAATGTTAATGTGTTCACAATTCAGAAAGCACTTGATGTATTTCACATGTGTTAGTCAGTATAGTGCAGAATCTGACATTAACTACATCATTTCGAGGAACTGCAAATACAATAGAGAAGTATTGTTATAAAGGCCATATCACCATTTTTAGTTAAGTCATCTGGAAGAGATTTTAAAAAGTACCACCTCACAGTAATCATACATAAGCAAACGGTTATAGTTTACATATTACAGTGTCTTAAAGACAATTTGCTGAGAACTGGAGCATAAATTGTAGTGTCTCTTAGCCATGGGAATATTATTGTAGGTTACAACATATTAAAGAAGTGTTAAAAATTAACAATTGGTGAGCTGGCATCTTTAATGTAATAGAACACCACACTCCTAAAAGCTCAGGTTCCATTTAAAATATATATCCTGTTGTAGTTTTGTAATTTATGCCATCTTAGTTGATACAATGTTTGTTTTCCCGACACTGAAATAGTAAGGTTGCTAGGGTTTCTGTATTAACGTAGGGGAAAATGATAAAAGTACTGTCGTGAAAGCAAGGGAAAGTTTAGAAGTTCTGTAGTGTAATTACAGTAGACAGCACGTGTTGGGATGGGAGATAATAATGAGAGTATCTCAGATACTTTAAATAAACTTACCTGTGTGCTCCCTGATGCTGTGTGGTTGCTGGGATGGATGTTCAAAGTTTCAGTCTTCACCATAGCTACTATAGTGGCAGACATGCTGGTTTTGAGGTTCATTTGCACAAACGTTCCCCCGGATGCCAGCAGTACCATAATGTATCGTGCAGGAATGCAGCCTTGCTTGTTGCCTGTAACGGACAGACATATTAGTTGCGTTATGATGTTACAGTATAGTTCAGTGATATATTTCAGTATGTTTTTGGTAAAGATTTTTCTTGTGCTTATGGAAAGATAGTTAAGGAATTCAAGAACTGCATACCAAGTCCTGCCTTTGTCTACTGTACTTGTTTATCTGTATATTTGTGAAATGAGAGAGGTGGATTACCCTGCCACATCAGTGATAATTTTCCTAGTATTCCCTTCCCTTGAGCACAATTTTGGCTCCCTTTTAAGGGGAATGAATGGATGCCAGTTGAGTTGTCTAGATTAGGATGATCACAGACCTTGAGGTTGGAATAGAGATATTCAGAGACATGAAAGTTACTCAACAAGAAATAAGTGGTCAAGAATTTTTTGGCTAAATTTGAACTGTGTGTATTCTTTTTACTAGTGTCTCGCTAAATTTGTACTTTTTCAGCATTTTGGCTCAACTTCTTAAAATAAACGTAAGCACTTGTAAATCTAAATCATTGTTACAGCATCTCACAATAAATGTTAAAACAAAGATTTTGTGCAATACAGATATCAGAGGGGCATATGATTGAAATTACACTTTTTGTGCAATAATTGAACTATACTGTGTGCTGTGGCTAACTTTTAACTGTTCGCTAGACTGAATATCAGAAAAAGCAAATTTTCGCTGGACACCAGAGATAATGGTAAAAATAGAAGACTTGTTCAGGAAAAAGGGTTATCTGGTAACTGTTTTACACAGCTAGCAGAAGCCAAATTTTAAATACAAAGTCTTCAATTCTCCTTAGAAGATAGAAAAATAGTTACGTTTAGTTCAAATATTGAAAACATGGTCCTCTAACAGAAAAATGTTTATCAAAGTTGCCGGTATTGTATTTTTGTTTCCCATCAGCATTAGTTACACTTGCGCTCAGCTGAAAATGTTCAAGTACTTTAGTCGATGAAAGATGAAGTACCATTAAGTATTCATTTTATTTTAGTATAACACTAGCAGACCCCCGCGGCTTTGCTCGCGAGTATTATTATAAGTAACTGATATTATTTACTTTAATTGAAAAACCTCTTTGTACACAAGATTTGTACTTCAGTCATCAAGTTTTAGAATGTCCAAGCGGCTAGTTGAACTAATTCTGCAGCAGGATAAGTATCTATAGCTGTCCACGCAAAAAGTAGTCTTAAATTTGTCTCTGCCGCCAACAGCGACTTCGCCTGGGCCGTATTTATGACTCTGCCAAATTGACATTGTGGGGTAATTACATACACCTAAGATAAGAGGTTAATCAAATGAAAAACATCTGATTTACCCTGTGCACAACCATTGGTGATGGTGCCCTCAGTTATATATTTTCAAAATATTAACTTGAACTTAATTGCCATTACAAATTTTAAGTGGGTAAAGGTTTCGTGGAAACGTATTTGGTGCCCTAAAGTTGAAATTCGTGAGATGATATATTGTTGGTTTACTGCCAAAAGTGACCAAGTCAAAATGAGATAAAATAATAAAATGCTAGGAATATGTATATGTTGTTCACAAACAATTGCCCAAGTTTAAAGTCTATTCATCGTTTCGTACTATTGTGTCACAGTATAGTAACATACCACATTTATTTTTAATATCTACAATTTAATAGTGTTTTTAAACAAAATAACATTTATGACTTAATCACTTTTGGCAGTATACTGACGATAGCTGATATTGTTGAAGAACCAAAGTGGAATGCGAACTGCAATTTACCACTTTTAAATGACTACATGCAAATTGCACTCATTAAATCTGCCTTGTAGTTTTTTTTTTGTCAGAATCGAACGTTCGCAAGCAGCTATTAACTGAATTCGAGCCCAGAACCTCCCGTAATTTAGAGCTGAGTAACAAACAACTGCGTCACGTTACGTCGAAATAATTAATGAAAATAAAATTTAATTTAAATTAATAAAATATTTGTGTCCTGGGCTCATAGAGGTTGTCCAACACGACGTCTCAATAGGTTACTGTAGAGTAAAACTCCTGCATAGGATATTTCTCGCTGCTCGTTCCTGCTTTTCGGATTGTCTGCCTTGAATGTTGACCAACTTAGTTTATTCTTAATAATCAAGTTATCTTATAAAGTAAAAGAAAAACTTACATACATATATTTAAATAATTATGAAAGCATCACACTGATGCGAACAACACCTCAATATCGCTACTGGTTAGATAGATATAGTGAGTTGATGGAAAACAAAATTTTGTGCTTTTTCACCCTTTTGGGTGTCGAATTTCAAAAAGTTTTAAATTCACATCTTATACGTTTGTATAATTATCCAATTGAAGTGTAAATCACACCGCTAGCCCGTTCACTTGAATCAAAATCGATCATTCACTAAAAAAACACATCACCTCTGCACAGTACTCAGAAATCAAATTTTGAAAAATCTTAAAACCTTTACGCAATCATTACTGTAATCATCATCCTGAAGCAAAAAATAAATTGTGTATCTCGACGGTTCAATAGATATCGAGGATTTATCAAAAACATATTCAAGGTCATTTCACCACTTAAGAGAGTAAATTTCAAAAAACCCTTTAATCACATTTTAGAATACTTAATTGGTGTCTCGTGGACATGAAAAACACAACATTAGCACGCTGCATTCAAGATATATCGACAATTAATTGAAAACCCTTTTCCCCATTTTTCACCCCTTTTCACCTCCTTGGTGGCGAATTTCAAAAATTCCTGAAATTATATTTCAGGTATTTGAGAAAGCATCAATCTTAAACAAAAATCACGTCGCTGTATAAATATCAATGGGATCAATATACATCAATTGTGAGTCGAAAACACATTTTACCACTTTTTTAACTGGTTTAGGGCCGAATTCAGAAAATATATTTTAATGGTACTTGGGATATTTACAGAAGCATCAATTTAAAGCAAAGAGCACTTCAATATCTCAATTGGTTCAATAGATATGGAGGGATAATCGAAAACAAATATCACGTATTTTCACCCCCTTAATTAAAGAATTTCGAAACATCTTGGAGTCCTGTCATAGACATTTGTATACGTAATCAATTAAAGTAAAAATCATGACGATAGCCAATTGTGTTTCAAAGATATAGACGAGTCATAAAAAACACATTTTGCCCCTTTCATTGCTTGGGGTCGAACTTCAAAAAATGCTAATATTTCTTTTTGGGTATTTACATAAGCAATGTTTTGAATGATAACTAACTCTTTATCCTGAAGGAATTGATAGATATTGATAGTTTATCTGAAACACATTTAAGGTCTTTTCACCCCCTTAAATGTTAAATTTCGAAAAATCCTTAAATTGGCCAATATGCATTTTTATGAGTGTCCTATTAAAGTAAAAATCATCATGAGAGTCAGTCGGGTTCGAGTTCTATAGACGTTTCTTCGGAAACACATTTCACCCCTTTTCACTCCCTTAGAGGTCGAATTTCGAAAAATCCCTTCTATCATGCTCGTCTATGACCTTAGGAGTACCCACACAAAAAATTTCACGATTCAAAGTCCAGTGGTTTGGGCTGCGGTTTGGTATGTCAGTCAGTTTGTCAGTGTTCATTTTTATATATAGAAATAACAGTATTATCGGATATTTTAAAAATAATGTACTGTAACTATTTTTGTTTCCATGTGATAGTCCTTTATATTTATAATTTTACAGATTGAACTAGAAGAAAGCCTAGCAGCAAAAAATTAGTAACAGAATGCTAAGGTGGACTAGTAGGTTCCTCAGAAAATATTGCAACCTACTGTAACGTCTGCACGATTTCCACATGAAAAAATTTGGATGACCTCACTTGGAATAAAGTGTACATAGCTGTGATAGGAGGTGAGTGAACTTGAATGTCTTTTGGAAAATATTATGAAGACCTAAACTCCCCTTCATCTAAAGATGAGATATAGGTAGTATTACAACTTCTCATATTTACTTACTTACTGTAAACTGGGATGAATAGGGACAGAATTAGAAAAAAACTGCTTAATTCTTTATATCTTTACCTCAAATTAAATTATATTTTAGTAAAACTACTCTCTGTAAATCTTTTTACCTAACTCATCTAAAATCTCTGAAATAGAATTTTTACTGAAACTGTTTACATAAAATTTTGTACCTGTTCACCCCAGTTTACGATATCTTCTAAATGGTTATATCAAGTCACAACAAGGTTAACATGAACATATCAAAATTTCAGCTTGCACCATTCAAACAGTAATCCAAAAAGAGTTTTCAAGCATCCAATAATTCAGGAAAGCTTGTATTGCTTGCAGGCAGCTAACTGTACAAAATGGCAAAATTGAAACCATCCTCAACTGTGGCCACAAAATACTTTCTTCTTCACTGCTAACTCACATGTTCTCCAAACCCCCAAGACTGGTTTTCAGACAACCTCCAAACCTCTGTAACAAACTGGTGCACCCCAAACTATCACCCAGCCTTGTTTTCAGCACCATGAACAAACACAGAGGTCCCCATCCCTGCAATAGCCCTTGCTATAGTACCTGAGCAGTACATCAGCCCTCCACATCCTTCCATAGCAGAATCGTGCATAACCAATTCAAGGCAATTACAGCTGCAGGACAAAATCCTTATCTACCAACTCTAGTGCACACATTGTGATGCTGAATACAATGGCCACAGGGCCAATACCAAACAAGCAGTAGCCAGTTCCATCCTAAACCTTCAAGATAAACCAGTTGCCACATGCAGCCTCTCACAAATTCTCTTTTGATGCCTGTTACAACACCAGAGTGGCGAAAGCTTTACCACCTTCAGACAATACATAGTGCAAAACTTATGCGCTACGAACTAGCCCATCAATATATCACCGAATCCAGACAACCACCACGCTTCGACATCCGATAACTTTCATATCCAGGCACACCCTAGCTCGTCTCCTGATTACTACATGTGTTAGTTACCAACCACCACTTACCATCGCCGTACTGCAGTGTGCAATCACTCACCGCCCAAGGAAGCTGGCCTGACTATCGAAACATCGCAACCCTTCGAAAAATGTGTTGTCCATTTGTATTTTGTGCTCTCCCATCTGCAAGTACTGATTCTGTAAGTACCTTGTGCAACTCTGTCTACATGTTTTAGAAATTAGTATCCTAGCAGCTGTTTCCCACCTTTTTTTACAAGACAACTTTGTGATCGAGAAAATCTTGTCACATGACTGAGCAAACAAGCCTAACCCAGCGGGTTACGTAGGTTAATATAAGCTACCTTACGAGTATAACCTCTCTATAATGACCCCTTGTGATTCCTAAGAATAGGTTCAATATAAAGGAGCAGTCGTTAATAATACAGTAAAACTGATATTTTGGCCCCCACTGTTCCTGAAAATACAGTCGTTAGAGAGAGGTGTTCATAATAAAAGATGCTGTTATAAAGGTTTTATTATAACGTAAATTATCATTTTCCCCTTCATATAGCAGGATATGAGTGCTGTTGATGGAATATTCCAGTGGATTGGGTACTGACAAATTGACTTATCACGATCTTAAGAAATTCCTTGAATAGTGTCATTTAACATTTCTGTTTTCACACAGTCACCATATTTCCATAAAGCCAAGGCTGCACAGGAGCTTGTTACACGCAATACAAGGAATCCTGGCTGGATAGCAGGACGTACGACAGCAACGTGGTAGAGGTACAATGGAAATACCAATTGGTTTCAAGGAGGCCTGCTGTACGTGACATTGCAATGATAGTGAAGGTACTTTTTTTAAAAAAAATCTTCATTGTTCAGTGTTTTTGAGTGTGTGTTCAGTTAGGATCCCGTTGATAATCAAGTAATTAGTGTTATATGCCATCTTGTAGGAGTATTTAACCATCATTGTTTCGTTACATTTAAGTACTGCGAGGTGGAGCTTTTCTTAATAAAAAAAATTCTAAAATTGTATTCTATGTACTGAGAGAAAGAAGTAGAGTTAATTTGCAGACGTGCCAACAATTTTGAATTAATTGTAATAGTTACAAATTTTCACATACAATTACGCTTTTACGAATAGTACGTCATAAATTACGATTTTTAAAAATTTCTGTAAGTATCATGTGCCAGAAAAGTCTATGCCCGAGCTCTAAGCTCCGGAAACGAATAGTTTTATTTGTAGCATCAGTTTTTTTTTTGTGCATGTGACGATAATTATTTACTAACATGCGAAAATTAGCGTGCAGAAACAATTATTTTACAAATAAAAGGTGGGAAACGGCCGCTAGGCTACTAATTACTAAAAGACATTGACAGATATGTAGAAGTTCTTACAGAAACAGTACTTGCAGGTTGAAGAACACAAAAAACAGATGGACGACGCATTTATGCACGGTTGCGTGGTCGCAGCGTTTCGCTGGCCAGTCCAGCTTCCTCGGGCGGCGAGAGATTGCACACTGCAGTATGGTGGATGGTAAGCGATGGTTGGTAACTAGCACACCTAGCGGCCAAGAGATGAACTAGGGTGTGGCAGAAAATTTTAAAGTTATCAGATGTTGAGGCCTGGTGGTTGTCTGGATTTTGTGATATACTGGTGCGCTAGTTCCCAGCGCCTCAGTTCTGCATTATTGTCTAAAGGTGGTTGGTGACTCTAAAATTTATAAAATTACTTTTGTAGATTTTTAAGCATAATTTACATCAGTCTTGTTTGTAATTTCATGTGTGGCCTGTACCAGTGGCAAATATTATAAGAAATTGAATACAGTAAAACCTCTTTATAGTGACACCTTTTATTACGACCACCTCTCTATAGCGACCCTATTCTCGAGAATCGTATTTATCAACTGGCCCTACATAACAACATTATAAGGAACCGCAAAGGGTATTTATAGCAAGGTTCTACTGTAGTTTGAATATGCATTCTTTTACTTTAACAATATACAGATGAAACAAAACATTTTATGCTCATTTGTAATTAGCAACTAACACACTGCACAGACCCTCTTACTTAGGCACAAACTTGAAATCCCTTGAACTGTTTTCTCGTTTCTTCCTATAATGTAAAAGAAATACCTGAATTTGTCAGATATATGTACGTTATTTTGTACTTTCCAATGACCAACAAATAATCACAAATCGTCATGATGTTCAAAGTTCATTTAAAAATTATTTTAAAATAAAAAGGAGGAGGAGGTAACTTTGCATTTGCAAAATTTATGCTCGTAGCTATTTTTAAAAACTGTTTTCTTCTTCCATTTTTTACTATAACCATTTTATTGGGTCTGAACATATGTACTGTAGTTATAATTCAGCATTTTAAATGAAATTGTGTTAACACAAAGTTCTCATTAATTTAGAGTTATTTTCTTTGCCCTTAGCTCTCAAATGTCAGCTATAATGCTCAGTAATAAAAATTTTGTTTGTATGCAGTAAAAAACCACTGATTAAAAGAAATCCCGTGTATTAAAAAAAGTTTGTATTTTGGGGATAAGCAGCCTAAAAAAAGTATTTGAGAGTTATTAGAAATGCCTGATACGTTTTTACAAACTTCAAAACTTCGATAATGAATTTCCACTATGTACTGTATGTGTTGGTTCTCATCTGTGTGTGTATGTAGTGTCATATTTCGTGATGTTTTGAGTAACTAGATTAAATTGACTTAGATAGGTCCTGCAGACAGGTGCCAGTTTTGTGCCGTGTGCTAAATACCATGTACGAATCTGTACTAGTGTGTTTTGTTGTGCCACTTGGATCAGGCAAGTAATGTAAAGTCCCAGATACTAAAGGAGACATATGACTGAAGACGAATGACACTTATACAAGCACAAATAATTCACTCATAATTAATCAGATAATATTGAGTGAAAAATTTGGATCACACAAATTAATACAGGAATGCAAATAAAACTAATGGTGACTTGAGAAGAAATAACTATTAAGAAAGTCAAAGTGTAAGTAGTTAAAATGGAGACAAAAATAATTACTCTTCACCACAACATCCTCACAGTATAGAAACTAAGAAAGTTACTGTAAAAAACAAGATAATATAGATTAAAGTGTAAATCTTTAGATAGTCTTCAGCCCATTTATTTAAATAAAATTACTCCAAATAGAATAAAATAAATTTGGAACTAAACTTTAAGTCATAAACTTCAATTACTTGTGTCCCAATATAATATAAACTCAGAACTCATTCTGAGCGGTAAATCAGTATTGTCCTTAAATCTCAGGACCACTGGATATAATGAACTCAAAACGCAAATTAAAATATGCAAAAAAAAGTAATAATTTTTACAGTGGAGTTTTCAAAATATGTACAAATATAACACAAATTAATAAAAGAAAATAAATAAAACAAACTAAATGGATGAGAGTTCCAACCTAACCCGGTTACAAAACTGAACTTTAGGTTAGCAATACTGTAGGGGCATTCACTAAATAAATAATTAAGAGCGCAAAATCCAATTTACATAAAAGTAAATACAAATGAAGGAAAGAAAAATAAAATACAAAAAAAAAATTAATAAAATAATTTCTGCTTCCCTACCTTTTCTTGTGCTCATGATTAAGCTGATTGCCTTATGTTGTCTAGGATGGATGTTTAATTCCTCTGTAAAAATTATTTCTAAGAGAAACTTTTACAAAACTGTCTGCCAATAAAAGAAAATTTTGATAGCAATAATTATCTAGCTTAACGCTCTTGGCTATCAGCAACACTTCAAATGTCTGAAGATGAAATGTCTGTGCAATTTAAACCATTATCTATTCATCTGACTAGAACAAAGCATTCTTGAACTTATTCAGATAGCAAACAATTACAGTACTGACAAAATTGCCCTTTTCTTGAAGATACCACATACTCGTGAGCTGAATTTATCTGGATTAGATTGTGCAGGTGTGTGATAACCATTTAAATTGCTAAACGTATTAGATTGTATCCTACTAAATAATTCAAGATGTTTAGGGGTTGTTTTTTTTGTGCAAAATGAGATGAAATTTCATTCTACTGTATTGTGACAGCATACTGATCATCCAGAGAAGTAGACATCCATAATCTAAGAAGTCTTTAAATAATTCTGTGTTATAAAATTGGAGACTATGGGAGTTTCAGAAATGAATCGCAGTACTGTGTTGAGTTGAAGAATGTTGTTAATGTATGAATAATTGGTTGGTAAATCAACACTGTCATCGTTTTAGTACATACGTATTCTTGTTTACTATGTATCTTAAATTTTCTGCTGTCTTAACAATTAACGGATATGTTTGAATTAATGGATAGTCCAGTCCTTACTTAATATATTTTCTTCACATACATACATACATTCATTAATACTTAGGAACAAAATTTCTTAGTATGTAACTGATAATAAACATACCTATTCAGGAAGTTTTTAGAATCATAAGAAATTCCCCACTAGAAACTGATACTTGGTGACTACGTACTTATTTTGAAACAGTAGGAAATTATAACACTAGCTTATAAGAATTTCATCTCTCAAATATTAATTAGTGGACTGCAAAACACTGTTGCTGACGTATACATGTGTTGTGAGTAGGCGGCTGTAGCGCTCATGAATATGAAGTGTTGTCACTTCCATTTGCCCTTATCTCATTGCGAGTTGGTGTAATTGGTGCCAGGACTGATTGTTGTCAGAGATGATAAAGTACACATGTTAAAAGGATGGTACGTCCATCTGTTGTTGGTATAACTGTGAGACGGCTATGATTTCATACGAATAGGTAGATAAAGTCCCCATGGTTGCCACATGTCCTTGAATTCCTGAAATCCTTTAAATGTGCTTGATTTTGATATGTCCTTGAACATTGCTTGAATTTTGGGGCATGCTATAGGAATTTTATTTTTGAATTCGGTTGGAAGTAAAACTTTTTGTATGGAAATTTGAAATGGTAATTTCATTTGCAAAACATGAGCTGTGCAAGACAATTTTTTTCAATTGCCAGTACAGGAAAAATGGTGTTTTCTTCACTTACTGTGATATTTTTCTGCATAAAGTACTACTTTTCCTCTGCTAATAATTAAATGCAGGTAATTCATGTCTAGAAGAAATAAAATACAGTAGTCAAGAAAAAAAAATGCTGACAAGGGAAAACAATCACTGTGCTTCAACTTTCCCATCCAACATTTTTTAAATTGCTTAATGAGACAACTGGAACTATCATGGCTACCTCAAACTATAGTGTCTTTGGACCTGCAAGGTGATTGATTTTGGCCTACTCAAAATGTTCAAATTTATGCTACGTGAAAAAATTTCAAATTTATGGATTAATGTAATACTGTATTTTTAAGCACTCTTCTCCAGTTGCGTGGCACAACTGTAACAAGTAACACGAGTTTGTATTCAGAAGGATTCGAGATCAATTCCTGGGTCCAGCCATCCTGATTTCAGTTTTTGTTGGTTTCCGAAATCACTCCATGGAAGTGCTAGGATGGTTCCTTAACATAAGCCATGACCTATTCCAGTTCCCGTTGTGTCAGGTTGTCTTTCACCGTCTGGAATGACGATGCTACCTGCGAGACATGAAGCCCACTTACCTTACCTCGGCTCCACTATCTATTTCTTCACCAAATGGTTTCAATACTAATACACAAAGTTGGCTAAACCTGGTTTACAGTAACAATATTTGGGAAATAGTGTAATTTATATCCTAGAAATGCTCTTGGTGCACGTGTGCGTGTTTTTTTTTTTATATCTGTGCCGGATATACTGTCACCTTTAATTTTTCCATTGACTGTTTCACATAATAAACAGAACACTTGACAGTAATGATAGCCAAATGTCAGTGCAGGTTAGACATCATGCCTTTGTGTTATCTCGCTCGGAGTCGGGTCACGCTTGCGAGTCACGTAGCTCCAGCGCCTCCTTGGCAAGGTCACTGCACACTCGCTGCAACTATCACCTGTCCACACCCTACCCACCTCAACCCCTTCACAACACAAGATGGCAAAGTTCTACCATGAATAAGTTTAACATTGCTGAATTGTTTAATTTATTATTTTAATATTCTTTGTTCGTACATTCTGACAGAAAACATTAACTTGACGGAGTGGACTGTTCTGCACAAAAAATGCTGCTAAATAATCTCGGCTATCAACCATAACAACGAATTTCTGTTATTCGAAAATTTCTGTTATCCAAAATGGTTAAGACTGATCCTGCAGCACGACTGTCGCGGGAATTCCGCCAGGCAGCGCGGGCGTCTCCACAAACGCAGCAGCAGTAGTAAATGGCGCCAAGATGTCTACACGCGCACGCTGGGAGACAGGTGGAGGGTGACGGTTGGCGCACAGTGTTGCACGTAGAGGGTAGCGGCACAGGGCCGAGGCAGTATTATCAGCGGTAACTCGAGACGACAAGACTTGGGCTGTTCTATCAGTTATGCTCCATTGGATGCTCTTCTTCAGATAATACTTTTCAAGTCCGTCGCTGTACAGCAGACACATGTGTGCGGTGAAAATCAATACATATATGTAACAACTGAAAATATGTGTTTACCGACAAACGTAATAAATTGTAGGTTTCAGTAGGCTACCAGATTACTTCCTTTCCATTTGTAACATTTTTTTTTTCAAGCACTAAGCACCAATCTCTACTAAATATCTCCCTGCAAAATCAGAAGATATATCACACCAAGGAAAATCGTAGCATGGTTGAAACAGTAGACCCGTATTCCTATGCGTTCGAGAACAGCTTACTTAATGAACTAACGAGCAGCACCAGCCACCTTAATACACTTAACGTAGACAAACACTGTCCCATTTTATTTGAAGCACCGATTTAGGATCGCATTCAGGCATGCACAAAACAACTTGAGAAGAAGTTGCCCATTCGAGTTCATGTTCCAAATAAGGACACACACAATTTCAGGCTACGTTTGAGGTTTCATGCAATCTCCCGTTACAGTTTCATTTTGTTTGATGTAATCATACAATTTACAACATAGTAAATTGTATGGCATTTTAGTGATTAAGTCAATCTCGGGCAGTGGCCCGCTGTAGTCGTGTTGGTGCCGGGCGCTGGCCCGAGACAGTTGTCAGTAGGTCTTTCGGTCGGAACGGACGTTGTTTCATATTTATTCCGTTTGTTTTGTTAAATCAAGTTCAGGCATGGTAACGCCGGACATCTGACCATTTATTTGTGTTTTGGTACCAAACCGTCATTTGTAGAATCATCACTATGTAAGAAAAAAAATATAAAAGGTAAAATTGAAAATAAACAAACAGTTGCCCTATTTCGTGAATTTAATTTGTAAAATCACAATAATAGTTTCCGTCTCCATTTAATTGAACAAACTAAGCTATCCGGAGCATGCCACGCCACGTAACCTCAACGCTGACTACAGTGACAATAAACAACAGCAGACACAGGACGCGTCACACTTGCACGGGAGTGTTTTCACGTTGTTAAAACATTGTGACTTTCTTCGTTTTCCGATTACCAGCAGTGGCAATTTTTCATTGCCATCCATATTAGCTTCCACCAACACTGTCAACCTTTCCTTGCTTTGTTTACCCCCATGGCATGTTTCTCCTTTTAACACAAGGGTTTTGTCGGGAAGCATGTTAAAAATCAAACCACACTCATCAACATTAAAAACAATTTTTGGTTCATAGTTCTTAGCAATTTCTGGCAACCTTGTTTTTTTCCAGTTCTCTATACAAACTTTTGTTAGAATTCCAAGAGCCTTTTGTTTTTTGAACCATTTCAACAGTACATTTTCGATTTCGTCGTACAGTCCCGTTTTCATTTTTTTGCACTTTGAGGAAATGTTCCCGCAGCTAGACAACAGTTTGTCCCGGTTAGTAATGATTCCATTTAGTGTATATGGTGCAATTCCCAATTAATTTCTTCGCCATGGCCACTCTTGAAACTTTGGGGTTAGCTTCTATTTCTGATATTATTTTCAATTTCTCTTCCAACCATAACGCTTTGCGCTTTATTGGCCCACGCCACTACTTGTAGTAGCCATCCCGCACTGCAATGAATTATCGCCGTGTACACAAAAATGTTATTTAATAAGACCTAAATGCACTAATATGCGAAAATAACACGTGCTTGGCAACCATATTTCAGCATAACAACAACTGACAACAAAGTAAACTGCAAACACAGGCAGGTGCCAATGAGAAGAGACCTAGGCACCAGCACTTCCACCTACATCACTGTCTCCCCACTCGTAAACCGTTTTCAAACGTTTCAGTGCATATGTTCTTAATTGTAAGAAACGTCTGTTGATTAATTAATAATAATAATAACCACCGTAAACTCCCTTAATATTATGGTGTTTGTTAGCATCATACAGATTTTGTGCTTGAAAATTAAAGTAATAAATGTACTGGCGCCGTGAAGTAAAGTGAACAGCCACATTATTTGAACAACCTGTGGCATGCTACTCAGGTTCAACGATATAGCTGGTATAATAAGGGGGTACTGGCAGTTGTTAGAATAGCGACACTGGATCAATATGACTGCGAGCACGCCAGTGGTTGAATGTACACAGAATGCATGCGGCATGTGGTTTAGGTTTCGTCATAACTACCTTTGAGCTCTGTGCGGCGTGCGGCTCGGGTTTTTTTATCGCAGAAAATTATATAATTCAAGTTTTTTTGAACAAATGTCCATTAGTTTTAAAAGTTATATGCGGGTTATCTATCTTCAACAAAAACCTTTTAAGTGGGAATTAACATAGAGCTATATGGATGAGATATAGGGAATTAAAACCATGAACCTTTTAGGCGGGAAAACCTGTTATGCGGGAATGTCTTAAGTGAGTTTCACTGTATTTAGATTCCATCATCAATTCTCAAAATCTTAGATTACATTCTAACTCCATGATAATGTTAAAGTTTTAATAAAACTCGGTTCATTTTCGTGTCATAGTTACGTTAATGCAAATTTCATCTCAACAAATCAACAAAGTAAAATATATTAACCCCATGAAATATGTGCAGCAACAAAACTCAGCTTAGGTTATAGGAAATACGGAATTAAGAAGTAGGAGTACTTGTACCAATTTTCTCTGCGTTCTCTTTGTTTAAGTGAAAACTTCAAGATGGTGGCAGTTGTTTAACATGACTTAACTCACGCTGTGGAAGAAAATGGAACTAGCAGCACTAATAGTAGCTTTGAAACTGTGCAAGTATTAAACTTTTTACCAGCACCACGGATGCAATGTATTTTGTTTGCAAATGTGATGGTATTTTAGTCCTCGTAAAAATGGGGGTTTAATATACCTACAATATTTTAGAATCTAACATTTTGATATAAAAAAATAGGTACTCGATTTGATTCCAGTGGTATCGAAGGATCGATTGATTCTCGAATTGGAATTGACACAACACTATATGAAACATAATAATTACCAAATAAAATAACAGCCTTACACAATCAAAATGTAACGTATTCACTGACTGCAAGCATACTACTATTGGTTAACACGTATGTCAACTTGCAGGAATAAATTGGGATTGTTGTACAGTGGAACCCGGCAATTACGTTCCCGCGAATAACATTTTCCTATCAATTAAACCATTTCTGCTGGTCCTGCCATTTTACCAATTTTTACAATACATTTCATTCTCGCTACTTACACTGTAAAATCAAGTGCCTTCCTGCGACTTACACAGTTTCACGTGCCGTTTCATGTCGTGTTGTCTTTGTATAATTTGTTTGTTATTACGTGTTACCAACTGCGACTGTTGTATAAATATTCTGTTTCGATTCTAACTATCAATTTCTCGAACAAAGCAGTGTTCTGTTATGTACATTATGTACACCGCGCCGAAAATAAACAGAACATCACAGACTTATACTATACTGAACTAGCATTCGATTTTGGCTTTTTTTTAATGTTTTATGGTTCAAAAAATTTTAGTTTACAGTATGCATTTACAATCTTGAAAACATAAAGAACCTAATTTTTCATGTTCGCTTCATGCAATGACAAAAACACGCGCGCATAACAAATGCATTTTCTTGTGGGCTGCTACGTTGGTACTATTGATTCTGGACTTGGTTGTTTATGTTTACTGCAAAGTACATTTTTGCACCTACGTGTTTGTTTATGAATTGTTATAGATTAATGTATGCACTTTTGTAATTGATTTTCGCTACGTACAGTATATTCGTGCAATGGCAGGGCGTGAAAGAAACACTAACAGTTGAACAGAAGCTAAACATTTTGAAACGGTTTTAAAACCACATTGGGACGCACACCGCCGTAGCCAAGGAATTTGATATTCTGGTGTCTTATACTAAACACCATCATGCATAGTCAAACATCAATTGTAAACACAACACAACAAAGTGAGCCAATGGCTAAAAAAATTTAAACAGTGAAGGTGTCCAAGTACCAAGAACTAGATGGCTTGGTTAAGGAGTGCTGCAATGCTACACTGGGGGCTAACATTCCAGTGGACAGAAGATTAACTCGCGAGAAAGCAACCCAGATCGCTGATTGCTTGGGAATTGATTTCACACCATCAAATGGTTGGATAGATAGATTTTAAAAGAGATACAATGTTGTGTACCATACAGTCTACGACGAGAGCAAAAGTGTTGATGTGGAACAGTTGAACACTGGAAAAACACATTGCCAGATGTGTTGAAGGGTTATCACCCAAAGGACATTTTTAATGCACATGAGACCAAGTTGTTTTTAATGTACTCCCTAACAAGACTTTAAATTTCAAACGAGAGAAATGCCATGGAGGGAAATTTGAGACAGACTGTTTCGTTGTTTGTTAATTCTGATGCCACAGAAAAGCTGACTCTTATAGTTGTTGGAAAATTTTTAAAACCTAGGTGTTTTAAAGAGGCATCAAAACTTTTCCATCAAAGTAACTTGCCAACAAAAAGGCATGGATGACTTAAGCCCTTTTCAGTTCCCAGCTCCATGTATTATATGCCAAAATGAGGATGCAAAACTGCAAAATAATTTTGTTTGTTGAAAACTGCCCAGCACACCCCATAGCCCTTCGCAATGTGAAAGTAGCATTTTTCCCTGCTAACTGTACTAGTTAACTTCAACCTCTAGACCTTGGGATAATTCACTCCAAGTTGAAGTACAGGAAGCGACTCATACAGAAGACCACCTTGATGCTGGATTCAGGGCGAGATCCAGCTTCAATGCACATCAGTGTTCTAACTGCTCTGCATTACATTGCATGGGCATGGTCTGAAGTGAAGCCCGACACAACTGTTTAAGAAGGCTGGATTTCCATCAGATGGTGAAGTTGCTGCAGTCTAGCCAGAGGCAGCCAACACTGTGTTCCAGGTACAGCCTTCAGAGTAGGAGACACAGTCCTGGGGTCAGCATTGAGGAGTTCTTTAATGTTGATGCTGCTGTGGTCAATTCGGAAGGACATTGACGACCGGCACTTGCGAACAAGGAGGATGTAGTAGAGGAGGAAGAGCCAGTACCAGTGTGTAGCTACGAGGCACTACAAGCTATGGACACTGTACAACATTATTTATCTACTGTTTCTGGAAGTGATCGGGTGTTTAATCACTTAAATAAAGTGCAAAATTATCTTGAGTGTGTTAGGAATACCTCAAAACATCAGAGCAAAATATCTTACTTTTTTAAGAGGCAATGATTGATGATTTTCCTTTAGTTTTTTAGTGTAAATACAGTTCTAATACGGTGTAATTATGTAATCTTTGGTGTGAATGATGACTAAAAACTTCTGTGCCAGCTGAGCAGGGTAAGTTGAAAATTGTAAATATTTGTGTGTCCTGTAGCTCCAATTTTTAATTTCATCCCATTTGTTTTGTTTTTGTTATTGCTGCTGCTGATTTGTAACTTCGAAGTGTCAAGTTGATAAATGTTATAAAGTATTTTTACTAAAGTTTTGAATTGTAAGTATTATTTATTAACCACCAATTAAAAACAAATGCAATGCAATTGCTGTAGTAATTTATTATTATGGTGTTGACTTTAAGATTGTTTTAATGCAATTTTTAGTAAAAAAAATTTACTTTCCCCTTAATTACACTTTCCCTTTAATTACACCGTTTTCAGTTTTCCCCTTGAAACGTGTACTTCAGGGGTTCCACTGTAGTTAGTGCTGAGCAGATACAGATTTTCCAATACAAATATGAACTGGTATACCAAAGACAATAGCTATAATGCAACAAGCCATTTCTAAATTTAAAAATATTTATTTCTTAATTACCTTTCTTGAACCCTAATGACTTGTGAAGTGAATTCTTGCAGTATACACTAAAGCTATTATTGAATGTTTTGAATGTTCATGAATGCAAAAATTAATCAAAGCTTTGAAAATATATGTGCTTTGTATTGGCTGCAAACACGTATCGGTTATCAGTACGTATCGGCTCAGCCCGGATTATATTTCCATTGGCGAAATGAATACACATCATAATTTCACAACATTTATTCAAGTAAATTACTGTTTGCATACTTGTTTGTACAAGTCAATATATATTTAGTAACTATGTAAAAACACGCTGTCTCAAATTAACGTTCCAATTTTTAACCCATGAATTTTCTAACATGTAATGGCTCATTAACATCTGAAGTGGGTGAAACCCACAGGGTTTATTATTTGGTCTTGCCATCTCACTTAGCTACAAAATGTTTAAATTCTGTCCAGTCTCGATGAGAAGGCTGTGATAAATAGGCTAAAATATATCATAAAAAATCTAAATGCACAATTAATTTACAGTCAATAAAATTATACAAAACATAAAAAAAAAGCAATTAATGGATTTTTGTAAAACTACATTACCTTAACATTACATAAATTAATAGTACAAAATAATGATCACACACTATGCCTAACAAAGCTCTCGAGTTCAAACAAAGTAAAACCTCGTTGTTGGGTGCAGAAAACATTGCAAGGCAAACAACATGACTGAAATTAAGTGTTTGAGAACATGACTTAGTTAATTACAGAAGATTCTGTAAAGTTATACTTAATTTGAGAACTCTTGCTCCGCAACAATAAGATGCATGATTGCATTATGCAACATATTTTACTGATAAGCTTAATGAAAGCAATAAATAAAATTGCACAGTACAAACAAAATGTGAGAAAATGTGAACATGTATGGACAATATTTAACAGAATTAAAATTAGAAAATTAGAGTATTAAAAATTATTTGGCTAAAGAACATCATTTTTGGAGCATTGAACTAAAATGAAGTGTATATAAATCTGAATTCGCTTAGTTTTTCAATATAAAAATGTCAGCAAGCACAATTCTTGTAAAAACCAATTAATTTAGCAATCCATCCTGGAAATTATTGCTCGTTAAAAGTGGTTACAGCCATGGCAAACTAAAATTAATACAAATGTGGATACACAACTATAATTCATTTCAGGGTAATCTATTGTGTATATTTAAAAGCTCGAACTGTATTTACTGCACTAGAATAATATTAGAAAAATATCATAAAACAGGCCTTTACAAATTGCTTGATGCCAAATATTTGGCCATCTGCTTGCGTTAGTAAAGCTTTAGGCCATTTTTAGATCACTCAAATTCTTAACACATAAGACAATACAAAAACTCATGACAAACTGTTTAAGGAACAAGTAACATATCTAGCAACTGACCACACAAGCACAAAACTGTTGATACCTCAAAACAAGAGAAAGACAACAGGGATTTTGTTCCAACAATCAAATCTTATCTTCACAATATTGGCATCTGAAGGAACACGCAGAACTGTCAACTTTCACACACAACTACTAAAATGCCAATTTTTGAGACGGGACACTAACGTACTGACGACAATTGCGGGAGAACAGGACAGTAAATATAATTTTTTACACTAATCATATAAATGCCATAATGTCTCTTATCACAATAAATGATCACATGAGATCAAGGGGCTCTTTCCAAAGTTCTTGGCAAGTAACAAGTACTGCACTAAGACACAAAGCTAGGGAACGTATCGGGAGAGCTAGTCCAACACACATACACTGAGTGGGTAGGTGCAATACAAATTCGGTGACAGATGAAATGACCTCAGTACCTAGTGGATGGAAATGGGAGAGAGACTGGAAACTAACAACGTACTTGTAAGAAAGAGTCACATTGTAATAACACTAGTGTATGTTCCCGAACAAACGAACGTGGTTCACAGAATTGGTGGCAGGAAAGTTCCCGAATCGTCGAGGTTTGTGTCTAGATTCGCCATCAGATCCGTGATGGTGCGGTTACTGCCATTGGTGGAGGCCACACCATTTATCTTGGGTGGTTTTCCATTCGTCAGCGTAGTGTCTGGCTGGTCACCTTCTAACAGCCTGGAGGTAGATTTCTTACCGCGGTACAGCCTGTACAAAGAGTACTGTTGCTGCATATCTGCTGTGGGATCACTGGCGTGTCGCCTGCTGTGATTGGTGGCCGACTCTGACGGTGATCGTCTCAGTTCATGCTGCTGAGGCGTCGACGACTGCAGGAACTCGTGGCGTAGAGCTTCCTCCGGAGTCAGCCGCTTCTTTGCATCCCATCTGTAGTAACAGGCATATTTATCATTAACAAGAAAGGCAGCTGGAAAATGTTTCTAGGCTATAGTGTAATTTAGATAGAAATGTACTTGCAAGTGGGGGGGCACAAAAGACACAAACAGACTACATCACTCAGTCACACCATCTTCCTTGCATGGTGAATGATGGTATGCAACTAGTACAGGTAACAACTGAGGAACGTACTAGGGTGTGGTGGCAAGGTAGTTTCATTTTATGTTGAAGACTGGTGGTAGTCTTGATTTGGTGACGTACTAATGTGACAGTTCCCACCATCTTAGTTCTGCACTATTATCCAAGGGTGGTAAGGCCTTCACTACTTTTGTGTTACAAAAGGAGTCAAAAGTTAGTTTACAAGAGGCTGCAAGTGCAGAAAATAGTGTTTCTAGGCTACGGCTTGTTTGGTGTCTGTCCTGTGGACATTTATCCCAACTGCTTTGGTGGTCATGTATTTTACATTGCAACGGGTGCATTGAAGCTGGTATATGTATTTATATTTTGCACAGTTGTAGTCGCCTTGGATCTGGTATGTAGGGATGGCAAGAAGTCTACTATGTTAAGAAGTGAACAGTTAATTGGCTGCATGGGTTGGGTGAGTGGATGGTAGGTTGGGTGCACAAGTTTGATATGGATTTAGGGAACAGGTTGTAAGTTAGTGGCGAAGAAGTAAGTATTTTGCGACCATGGTTAAGGATGGTTCTGAGTTTTTTGAGGCTTTTGTAGTAGCGAACTATCAAAGGAACGCCAGAATTATTACCTCTGGTCTGAAGTTTGTAACATAAGAAATGGCTCGCTGGATTTGCTTTTCAACCAGTATTTTAGTGTAACCTCTGTCATTAAATGCTTTGGCTATTAAATTGGCTGTTTATTTAGGTCATGTCATGTTCAGAGACTATGTGAAAGGTATTTCTTGTGGTAACTGTCACAGTCGAGGCACCACTGTAAATGGTTGGTAGGTTTGCTGTGAAAAGCTGTTATTTTGCCATTTTGTAGGGTAACTTCAACACCTAGAAATATAACCTGCGGCTTGGAGTAGGCCCAGGGGAACATCAGAACACTGTGGGAATTCGAGGAAGTTGATGAGTTGTTCTTCCATGGAAGCCCGTAACATAAAGATGTCATCAATGAAACTGACCTGGAAATATGGTTGTATTAGTTGGTGCAGTAGAATTTTTCTTCAGGTTTTCCCATGAGTAAGTTAGCCAATGACTGTGCCCATAATCTGTAGGTTATGTTTGTCCAAGAATTTGAAGTTGTTGCTGAGAGTGAATCTTGCCAGTTCTACCACAAAAGCTGTGGATTGTTTGCTGTATTGCAGACAGTACAGTCCAGATGAGTGTGGAATAACTGTGTATAGGTAAACATCATCAATGCTAACTAGATAGGCATCTTGCAAGATGGAGAGCCCCGATGGCCGAATGGTCTGACCATTCGCCTCCCAACAAGGCGATCCGGGTTCGATTCCCGGCGGGGTCGGTGCCCGGATTTTCGCATGTGGGAATCGTGCCGGACGATGCCGTTGGTCGGCTGGTTTTCTCGGTGATCTCCCATTTCCCCTGCCCATTCATTCCGGTACTGCTCCATACTCACCTCATGTCACCCCACCAGCGCTAAAGACCATGATGTTAAGCGCTGACCAAAATCTCTCACTCACTCACTCACTCTTGTGAGATGGAATCCAGGTTTTTTTACACCTTCCAGGAAACCGGTTGTATTCTTGATGTCCGATGGGAGCTATTGTACCCAGGTTCGCAGGTGGGCACCTAAGTGCAGAGATTCTTTCTGTAGAGCTTTTACATCGTGATACAATAGGGCATCCTGGGGGTGTTTGTTGCAATTTATGGATTTTAACTGTTCTGTGAAGAACAGATATGGCGTGGTCTTCCTAGAGTTGGCAGCTGAATAGATTTAGGTGGAAGGCTTTGCAAGGAGCCATACGTGGTCAGGAAATGGATTTTTGAAAATTTTTTCTGCTTGTGAAATATAGTCTATGTTATTGAACCAGTTAAATAGACAGAAGGTTGAGGTACTCCAGGCTGGTATTTCTTGATACAGTAGAACCCTGTTGTAACATTCCCGGATATAACATTTTCCTGCATATATGTAACATCACATTTCTTTGGTCCCACCATTTTTCCATAAAGCATAATGCTTTCATTTCCTGCTTATAACAACACTGGTAATTTCATTTCCTGCATATAACATCACTTTTTTCTCCGACAATAACCACAACTCGGGTAATATTTTCCACAACTGTAATATTTTGATAAACTAGCTACGCTGGAGACTAAAAATAACTGTAAAAAAAAAAAAAAAAATTTATGTCTGGGAAAGTGTCCTAAGTGTACATTACAGTGATATGCAAAACTGTGATCCTGAAGATGATGATCATGAACCTACAGAAGACAAGTTGGAAAGCCTCTTTTATACACATAATGAATGTATTACTAATCATGTTTCTAATGGCACAGTAACAGCCTAATTTAACCTCATTATAGGCTTATTTAGTGTACATAAACTATGAAGGTTTAAGTTACTTTTCTGTAATATCCATTTATTGTTGTAAAAATATTGATTCCTGCTTATAACATTTTCCTATATTTCTTTTTTTCACAGGTCCCTTGAAAAACGTTATAACAGGGTTCTACTGTAGTTACACACATATGTAAGGATGAACACATTGTTGTGTGACGTTTTGCTGGCAAAGCCAGCTTCATCAGGCAGCGAGTTCAGGCACACAGAGTAGTGGTGGCAGTGAAAGCATGTTTGGTTGCCCTAGCGGCCAGGAAACAAACTAGGGAGTGGCGGGAAAATTCAAGTTGAAGAGATGTGGTTGTCAAGATTTGGTTATGTATTGATGAAACAGTTCCCAACACCTTAGTTCTAAGATATTGTTTGAGGGTGGTAAGGCTCTTACTATTTTGGTGTTGTAGCAGGATGTGCTGCGACTGGTTTGTTAAGTACGTCCACTTTGCCGGCTATTGCTTGTTTTGAGTCTGCTCTACGACCATTCATTCTTTATCAGAGTGTGTTAGTGGTGAGGTCTATGTATTCTGCACTGCAATGTTTGTACTGTAGCTGGTATACGAGGTTGTTGCACAGCTATAGCTGTCCAGTATGGGATAAGTAGTAAAAAAAAAATTGAAAATTTGAGGTGTGGGTTATACATGGAAATCAAGGTTTTTGGAAAAATAGGGTCCGGAAAAGTAAGTGTAAAACCGCTTCAATATCAAATTGTAGCCCGTAACGCAACGACAGCATTACCGTCAGCCAAGAAAACGGCAGTGCGTAGGCGGCTACTGGCCCGCTGGGACGTGCCGAGTGGCACCACGCTAGCATGCACCTATATCCTTTGTCTAACTCACCCAGTCCAGTAAGTAAGCATCTAGGCACTCGCAGCACCATGTGTGGCAGCATGAAGAACTAAGACTGAGATAGTGATTCAATAATTCACTAGAAAGCACCACAGTACAGCATGCACTCTAAGTACAGACAGTTGCTAACAGAGTGCAATACACTGCTGTCACTACATAGCCTCCACGCAGCATCAAGCACCCCAGCCTTGAGCTTTCAGCATCGCTGCTTCTAACACGTCAAATGGTGTGGAGCACTATTTATACTTTTTTTTTGGGCTTAATGTAATTCTAAAGACGTTGTCCACATATTTCATTCACATAATATTTGAATCTTATTAAATAACGTTTTTCAGCAAAAGGCAATTAAATTGAACTGTATAGTGAAAAAAAATTATTTTGAGAGTATGTTGAAAATGTGGGGTGCGGGTCTTACATGGGGACGGGTGGTACATGGGTAGATACTGTAATGAAATAATTATTTTAGTATATTGATTAACCGAGTAACATATTTAAAAAATAAATGCTTTTTAAATCTTAGTAGATTTAAAGCTTTTTAGCAAAGTATGCCTGTTGTCCTCAAGTTCTCTTCAGTGTGTTAGTCTAACACTGTGTTAAAATAACATTTATAATTCACAAATCACCAGTATTTAAGGAATATAAGTTTGAAATTTTAATGTTTTCACTGCTTGAATATGAAAGTGGTTCATTTGTTGCAGTAGATGTTTCATTAGAAGTATTATAACATTAAAATATTAAAACTTTTTAATTTTGTATCAGTATTTTATATAGGCTGTATCACCCTGGAAATATGTACTGGTTTGAATTGGTATTTTGTATCAATTCAACCCTACACCTACTCTTTTTTATTTTTTTACATAATATAGTTTACCATGTATGTAAAGCTCTCTCCTTGCTCATGCCATGGCAATGCCCTTAAAGACTTTCAATACTGCACAAAAAAGTGCACGACAGTATTTCGTAAGTACAGTAGAATTCACCCCTCTCCCCTCAATTTTACATAATTATTTGTCTTTTACACTTTTCTGCATTTTACAACAATTTTTCTAAGTCCCTCGAGAAGTGTTCCACCATACCATACATAAAACTTGTTACTTCAACTGAAGATTGCAATATACAGGGTTAACACTTACTCGAGACACCTGGCCACAAAATCCACAAACACGGGGTCGTTGCATCGAATAGCCAGCGCCAAGTCTTTGGAGCCAGGCTTCCTCTTACGACCCTTGCTGTTTGTCACACACCTTGGATTGCCTTTTGAATCTGCAAACAGTCACGACAGAAATTTCAAATTTCTGTGCAATTGCCAATGTACATGCTGGTCAGATGAGTGAATGAGGCAGGATCAAGTAATGCATAGACTAATAAACCGTAAAGTGAACACTCTTAGAAGCCCAGATTATATTTCTGCTTTCAGCCAGGTTGTATGTTTATGCAACTTGTTAACATAAGCAATAAGCATAGCAGTTTATGTAGTAGGATATGAGTTATAAATATCACTGAATTATTATTAATTATTCTTGACAAGACCATCAACAAAGAGCACATGCAAGATATGCATACAATGCACAAGGAAAGAAAGCATCTTGTAATCCAAACATCAGTTTTTTCAGCTAATGTGCACATTACAGTACGTAGTTGAATCACAAAAATGTCTATTCTACCATATTTATGTTTTTTAGGAATGTGTGTATGTCTAATTGTAATTTTTCTAGCACTGAAAAAGATGCATGGTAGAAGGTTAGGATTACGAATCAAAATGGGAAAATAATTATACAAAATTGTACAAGTTTTAAATTTAAATTATTTGTCTACTTGCAAATATCGTAGGGTCACATAACTAAAATTGTCTACCCATGTGAATGTACAGAGTCAGAATTTTCCACAGAATTATTTGTACTTAAAACTAAATAAGCTAATGAATCTCCTATCTCATATCAGTTTAACTAACGGCTGCTAGGTACATCAGCATCGGTACATCGGCAGCCACACTGCAGTCAGTCATGTCTCTTCACCCAAGGAAGCTGCTCTAAGCAGCGAAACGTAGCATTACGCGCTTCCCCTATTATGTATCGTCTTCTGTATTTGTGTGTATCTGTCAAGTACCAACACGTAAGTACTTGTGCTTCTGTCTTTTGTATATACTGATAAAAGATAGGAAGCGGCCGCTAAGCTATCTTAATAATGATTAAGTCACAATCCTCGTGAACTACTGGTTCTCTGATGCATGTGTCTTACATTACATTATAATCATCTCAACCTTGCTTAAATATATTCATCTCTAACAACTTCCAGATTAATCTTTTCATAATCTGTACCCAACCAGCATTAAAATGGGCTATCTTTTACAAACATTTTGCAGTTTATAGTAATGTAAGCTACAGTGTAAGGTAGGTGTGATGGCTGAAACAGTGGCTAGAGCACTCGAGGAAATCTGGATTTGATTTACAGTGAAGATATACCCATGATATTTGACACACAGAAAATGTGGCGCACACTGCTGCTGGCCAGCGAGTTTTCTCAGTGTACTTCTGTTTCCCACACCCTTTGCATTTGTCATCTTTCCATCATATTGCTCCATATTATGTCATCCTCCAGGGCTCAACAGGTGCCTGCAAGCATCCAGTCAGAAATCTTACTCTTAGGGTGTAGTGCCTTGCACTCGAGTACCTTCCCCATACACTACAATAGAACCCCAATTTTATGACTACTCCAAAAAAGTCCAGTAAAATCTGACCAAAATCGAATTTTGTTTCATTTCTGCACATTTCTTTTTAGCCTAGATGGTAAAATATAGCCAAAGAAAAAAATTTAAAAATTACTGGTAATAAAATTAACAAAATGATACTATGTGCAAGTACTTAGAGGGTGGTACTTCTAGATAGAACACACACACACAGAAGGACAAAATGTGTGTCTTTCTGTGTGTATGCGTGTTCTATCTACTAGTACCACCCTGTATGTAGAATATATTAAAATTAAATTAATAGCCTTGCTGCTTTTCCCACCATACCAAACTCAACAAAAACAAACAGTAAATATTCTAGTACAATATTTTACAACTGAGCTGACGACTTCGACACACTTTTACAGTTGACTAAATGATGTGCTACAATCTGAATAACCAACAAAGATATACATGCCAACTGCAGAACTACTGACTCTACTTTTGAGTACTACGAAAATTTCATCTGGTTTGCCAGTATAGGGAAACATTTCTACTACACTAGACCCCGATTTTACGAATACTCACGGTTCCTCTCATCACAGTCGTACAATTGCTACCTTCGTAAAATCTATAGCAGCCTAATTTTGCCTCCCTCCCCGCCCCTAAAACAACATAAAATTTTAAAATTGCATTTTTTCTGCAAAGTACCTCTAGTCTGGCCCCAACTTCTGTAGCGTTTTGTGGGAAATTAATTACTGTAATAATAGAAACATAAATTGACATCAGTAGCCGAACATCACACAGCTAAGCGGTAGATATGACCAACCCTGGTCACCAAAAATTAAGAAAATCGAGATTCCTAGTGTCTTCTCTCGAGCGAATAGCCCAACTTCTATAGCATTTAACGGAAAAATAAAGCAAATGCTAGTTGAAATATAAATTTATATCAATAGGCAGACGTTGTACGATCAAAATAACGCCGCTAACAGAAGATATGATCAATCCTTGTGTCCCTAAAAAAACAAGAAAATAAAGTGCCTTCTCGCGAGCAAATAGCCCAGCTTTCATTGCTAACACAATGCCCTTGTAAATTGTTCACCAAAGCAAGAAGGAAAAAGTGGATGTCTATTCATTGCACTGTTTTCTATAATTTAACGTCAAAACAATTTCTCGACGTTTGATACTGTGAGTCGCGAACGTAGATAGAAGTAGCGTGCAGAGAGGACAGATAGCGCAACTGTAAGAAAGTTCACAAGATGGAGGATAGATAGCACACCACAGCATATACAGATGTGCAACGTTCCAAAAACACCAATTTTTGACATTCTTACCTAAAATAGTCCAATATTACTTGTATAAGTGGTTGCAAATAACTTAATCGTTTTCACAGCCAATATATTACGTAAAAATTAATTACGAGTTCCGGGATTACACAATACACTAACATCGTATTTATTTTGAAAGTTCGACATACCCATGGTGGAGACAAATGTTTCTACACATGATGGATAGGTAGCACGATCATCGTGCTCAAGTGTGAAATTCACATTTTACGACACACAGTGAAGCATTGTTACAGCAAATTATGTGTCAAGTTAATTGTTTTAAGTACGTACTGTGTTAACCCAGTAAATAAAAAAATAATTTTATGCTGTTATTTATGGGGTTCATGTAAGAACGTAAACACATTCGACACGAGGCAAGAGAGATGTAAGACTTGGAGACGTGGAGAAATAACTCAGAAGGGGGCCATACTACAGTTAAATGAGCACATGCGCATGTGCCGGAACTATGCATTTCTAGTACGGTCACCATTTAGATTCTAATACGCCGTAGTTGACGGAGACAGTAGACGCCAGCACCGTGCCATTTTCAAACTGTTGCTGCCACATTTTTTAACGGGTTTTCAGTATTTTTGTTTTGTTTTTAATATTGTGACTTACCAAGTAATAAATGCACTCTACAATTCATATTTTAGTGCTGTGAATTAGATAATATATACTCTTTAATTATTGTCAATGTAATTCCTTACAATATTTTTTTGCTATAGAATGTTATTTTCTGAGGGTTCCTGAGAGTGTATCCGTAAAATTGCTACCTTTGTTAAATCCAGGGTTCGTAAAATCGGGTGTCTACTAGTGTAGTCCTTTAAAAAGTGTTGTGGCCTAAAAGTAATCTGAGCTAATTGCTTCCATACACTCAATTACAGTAAAACTCGCTTAAGACGTTCCCACGAGATACGTTTTCCCAGCTGAGTCATTTGGTTCGTTCGGTCCCATTACTTTTGTCATAAGAGCCATGGTTAATTTTCCCACATTTTACGTTTTGCCACGTGCCTGATTTCCCGCGTAATACGGTCAACTTTTGTAAAAAAAAAAAAAAACGTAATTTTTATAAAAGTAATGTACGCGATTTTCTTTAGTAAACAAACTGAAAGGAAACTGCAACTGCAAGAAAAATACTGCATTTGTTTACGTTTTAGTACCGTCATTATAGATAACTGACGTGAGATGTAGCGTTCCACAGACAACGAGCAGGTACACTTAGGATGACCAACGCATGCGCGTAACACGAAATAAATACAATCCACCATTGGTGATCACGTGCAAACCCGTAGCAGATTGACCGTGATCGTGTGTAATGCTTGCGCTCACGGCACAATAAATTCAAGATGGCGGCAACAGAATTGCCACCGCTAGCACTATCGATTATAAGAACGCTATCGATCGCTGTACCTACGTTGGCAACATTGATCTCTTTACGTGCGTTCGTTTGCCTTTGTTTACGCAAACGATAACTAACCTAAACTTTGCGAAGCGTGTTTGAAAATGTTACATTATGAAAAGATGTGTTTTAAAGCCATTTCCATTTTAGTACAGCGTGTTTAGATGGTTGTATAACGGCAATATAATAAAAAAAAAGTAGGCATTATCGATAAAACAATTGATGATCATGGAGAAGTGTGACGAGTTCGTGGAAACATTTGTTGACCTGAGTAAAGAACTTTCCACCCCTTTCAAATGCGTACTGTAACTGTCTAAATTCGCGATAGCATTGCAGAAAATTTGTAAAATGTTGAACAGTGTTAACCAAACGGTAAAAAAAAAAAAGATATCTTCTTAACATTTCAAGGTGTTCTCTTGAAATGGCATGTGCATGTACCATGAATCTTCTCATAACAGTATATTTAATTCCAATATTAGTAACTTAAACTATACCAAGTTTTATGTTACAAAATATGATAAATGCATTGTTTGCATGGATACTATCACTTCGATTTTACCTGAAGAGAGTTTTTTAAACATGAAAACAAAAGCATTAAATAAGGTAAGCTGAATGAGTTTTAAGAGATTTACCTTAATTTACCCTTCCCACCATTTACACTTGTTCGCTCTGCCCCCCTGAAAAATGCAAATAAGGGATTTTACTGTACATTAAATTGTCCTTGCGACTTCGAAATAAAATTTAATATAGACTGCACCTACAAAAATAACGACTTAAGTTTTAAAATCAGTTTTCCCATTTAAGATGTTTTCCCAGATAAGAAGTTTGTGGTGTAAAGTCCCTTCAAAAACGTCTTAACAGGGTTTTACTGTATAACCTGGCTACCTCTCAATGTAAATTGCTTACAAAACAAAACTTACTGGATAACAAACCAAAACATGCAGTTTTACTGTGTTGATTGTAGCATGTACTGTAGTGATTTTGGCTGTAACAGTAGATATGTATAGTTTTGGTTATTTCAAATACAGTTAAACCTCTTTATAAAGACCCCTCATAGTTCTCTAGAATAGGGTCTTTATATAGAGGTGGTCTTTATAAAGAGGTTTAAATGTACAGTAAAACCCCTATTTAAAACACCACAGTTCTTGAGGAAAGGGTTGTTATAAAGAGGTTCTACTTATAGAACACTAGCAAATTAAGTGACATTCTGGCAAAAATTGTGACAGAAAAATATAATTCATGCGTAAGCTGATAATAAAAATCTGCCAACTAGAAAATGAAACTAGAGTAAGCTGTCTGTACCAGCTGCGCAGTAACTAGTCCCTTTGTCACAACACTGAGGAAGCGAATTTCATTCTGCAAAAAAAAAAATCTTTGTCTTTTATCTGACGACTGCTTAAATAATGTTGTTATATTGATTGCCAGATACGACTCCTGTTAGCCAAAATGTGACACACACTGCTGTCAAGCCTCCCTAACCAATCAAATCACAAATGGTGACAAGCTGTATACGTATATACCTATCAGATACTCTTACACAATCTATGCCATACGTCTGACATTGTGGGTTTTAAAAATATTTTGCTCATAGTACACAAACAATTACGAGTAACTGTAACATTTCCAAGTATGCTACATTCCATTTTAAAATCCTTTACTTCCGCACTATAAAGGTTTCCATTTCATAGAAGTTTCGTATTGGTCACGTTTTCTAGTACCGTATTTCACTGCATAATTATCGCATATTTTTTGCCAAATTTAATGCAAAAAATAGTAGGTGCTGCCATTATTCAAGAAAAATTCCAGTGGTAAAATATTTTTTTAAAACTAACATTCTCTTATACTAATGTAAGTCAATATTTCTGGCACAAATATTGACGTATGAACTCTGAAACAATGACTAGATTTATATAATTTACTAGACCTTGGAGGTTAGGTTGGTTTTGTTTGGCAACCTAATTTTGTGCATAATTAAATATGCACGTATGGCGGGAACACATTTCATGATCAGCAGTGTTTACCGGTACTTGTGTAGTGTGACGTGCAGTGGCACGTAGCACTTACTTGGCCTCTTATCACACAGTAATGTCAATTTTTTTTTTGTCGTAAAATGTTTTTTTTTGTAATAACAAATTAAGTAGTCCAAATTAACCAGGTATAAGGATGTATACGGCGGGATCCAACCTATTAATTGGGGATGCGAGCAGAGAAATTTACATTAAAATTTTCTTTTTAATTTTAAATTTAACTTTAAAGCAAGAGAAAAGCATAGAATTTTACATGTCAATTTTATTGGATTTATATCGTGTTTGGACTCATTTTAAAGCTAATTTAATTTCAAGCAACTTTTCTAAGTAAACTTTTCTTATATTTTGCCTTGTTTAAATTTTGTTAAATTTCAAGT